>JAODLL010078788.1:29678-39880 GCA_026546735.1 Forbesichthys agassizii | reverse complement strand
CACAACCCACCAGGCGATGAATTCATTGTTTTTGTGAGATATAGATATATATATATATATATATATATATATATATATATATATAGATATAATTCAAATGGGATAAAAAAAATTGATTCACGCCGTTTATTACAGTACATACTTCTTTCAAAATAAGGTCCCATAATACAGAAGCGACTTATTAGCTTTCTATAGCCTACTATTCTCTTTTGTCCAACCTAGTTACAGTAAGTAGGCGAAAATGGACAGGGCTTGATCAAATATTCTATCAATATTCTAAATGGTTGTTTCAGTTGTCAGCCTTTCTGTTGTTTATGATGTTATGTTGTTTGTGTTTGCTGCAGTCTTTGCTTGGGTGAACAAAAAGATCTATATTCTTCCCTTTCTGTGTAAATAGATCATGTACTACCACCTCCTGGTACCTTGAGCATGTTGTCTTCTCATAATGTCGACAGGCACTTCAGCTGCTCTGGAGAGGAGGTCACTAGGCTACAGTTCCACAACGGTGGAAACTACACCAGCGCCATGCGGGAAGGGTCCTTTGAGATGTTTGGAGACCGAGTGATCAAACTAGGCACAAACATGTAAGGTCAACTGTCTGAATTGTTCTGTGAAAGAAGAGTTATCAGCAGTATAGTTGAACACTCACAAGATCACAACACACAAAGATGTTTGGAGAGCTTGATAAGAAGGGGATATGACTGCTGCTGCCAGTGTCCTTGTGACTGTTGTGTTTACACAAGTGTGTGTGTGTGTGTGTGTGTGTGTGTGTGTGTGCGTGTGCAGGTACAGTGTAAGTCGCCCAGTGGAAACGCACATGTCAGGCGCATCCAAACATTCTGCCCAGCATGCAAAGGTGAGTCAGAGCCACGCTACGTCTGTTTAATGTTGAGTGCGATTATAATGTGTGTTTGTTTTTCTCCTGTCTGTTTCTTTTCAACATCAGCTGGGCTCCATAGTTTTTAATAAAAACAAATAATTATTATAATAATAATAATAATAATAATGTGTTTAATCTATCTACAACACTGTCCATAGCTTATCTTAATATGTTTTTTGTCTCTGAGCTGAGATGAGATTCTGAGGAGCTCAACTGAAAAAAAGCAAAAATTTGATTTGGATCAATAAATAAATATGATGAAGCTTTTTTTTCTCCAATACATTACTAAGAATGACTCACTTTTGTTTGACTGCCTGTTAAAAGGTGCTGTGAATTTGTTCTCTGTGACTCATGCGAAGATAAACATCAGTACATTACGTCACAGCGTAATGTGAAACAGAAGTTATTAGAATGTCTTCTAACAGGTCAACGCTGCTCCAAATCCACTGGCCAAAGAAGAACTGAACCTGCTGGCCAGGTTAATGGGAGGATTACAAGTACAGAAAACAGGAAACGCAGACAGTGGCTTTCGAGTCAACCTCTTCACCACTGATGAAGAAGAAGAGTAAAGCCAATTTTCCATCCCCCCTCGCCCTGAGCACGTTTAGTCTATCTGGGTTTCTGTTAGGGGTTTATTTGACACATGGGGCCTCATGTACAGTACGTACGTTAGCGAGCGCAACGTAAAAGCAAGAGCAGCCAGACCACAGATAGCGCACGATGTGCCATCGCATTTTACGTTACTAAACTAGTTATTGCTCACGTAATCAGTGCTAGGCACCGCCCTCTAAACTTGGAGTAGGCACGGCGCCTAGTCTATGTTCCAGCCATATCCGTAAAGTCGCGGCGACGGAATGCAATGTAACAGCAGAATTAGAAAAGAAAAAAAGTTTAATGATCATGAATTAGACCTGTTTGTAAATAGACTACTTGTCTATATGCATCGTTAAACCTAGAGATAACTAATGGGGTAATTCTACCCCATAGTAATCATGTTTGGTGGGTGACTATAACATTTAAATGAAACAAGTGGAGTGAACATTTATTTTAACACCACACAAGCAATAAAATCATTCAGCACGTCTCTGCATGGCCTGTGTCTTCATCTTGCTTGGATGAAGCTTCGCCTGTTCAAAGAACCTGCTAATTGAGATAACCACACCTGCTTTTCATAGGCGGAGAATTTACACTGCATAAGCGACTTACGCTTTGCATCGCAGTTATCATGCATTCAACGGAATAGCATCTCCTCACGTTTGTTTGCTCGACTCTCCCCTCGACCCTCCCATGAATGCACATGCACAAATAGGAAAGCGCAACTTGCGATCCTGTGTTCCTTCAGCAGGCAGAATAGATCTTTAGCCATGTGCTAGCCACTGTTCGTACACTTATGGGAGCTAATGCCATGTTTTTTCGACGCAAATTGCTACGAAATTACACCTAAAACGGGTGCTGACACGTTACATGAGGCCCGTGAAGTCGGAGGTTCTATGTAGAACAGCAGCAACTTCATTGTTTTAATGGAAAAGTATTTACACACAGTAATAGTTACATTGTAACCGTAGTTTTACCGTATAGAAGTAGTTTTAGAAGTATTACTGTACATGGTATACTACCTTTGCCAGATGTGAAATTAATCCTGAGGAAACTGCTCAATGTGCTTAATTATTCATAACGTTCTCACTTTTCACAGGGAGGCATTGATATCAAGACCAGATGAGCTTTCGTATGGAGTCATAAACATCCAAGCTACAAAGGTGTGTCAATTGTTTCTTTGTCATGTGTAGGAAATTAAACTATACAGACCTGTACACATTGTACTGTTTACGCAAACGTTGCAATTTCACGAATGGCTGTTAGGAAGCCATGCTTAGTCTCATAGTTTGATTGAACTACTAACGTATGAATGAGCAGAGATGCAGAGCTTTCTGTTTTTCTTCCAGTCTTAACAATATGTACTGTAATTAGACTCCGTGTGTAAAAGTCTCCCTTCCACCATGATTGGTGGTTTATCTTGTCATTCAGGACCAGCAGACCAATGCTGAGCTGGCCAAGATCATGGGACAGTTCACGGAGGTGGAAGAGCCGTCCCCCGGAGCCGGTGTCAGCAGCAAGGGAGATGACCTTCTGGCCATGATGGATGGCCTGTGACGCGGTCTTGGTGCGAATGAACCTTAGCCTATGTTCCAATTGTACTGTAGACCTGGTCTGATGTCTGCGGCTGTACCACAAGGCTTAGGAACCTCGCGTTTCGGTTTCCAGTGCTTTTAAAATGCAGATGTACGCAGCAGGCCCTTCTCCCGAGCCGTGGTCGAGGCTGCAGACCTAGTTTACAAAGGATGAGAATGGGGGTTCTAGGGTTAATAATACGGCGTAATGTGTTTCGCCAGGTATCAGTGAGCCGAGGCATTGCCCCTGTGTCAACGTGTTAATGGAGATAGCCAAATGCTCTGGGTCGGTCTGCAGGGAGCTCACGCTCGCCAGGTACCTCGACCAATCAATGATCACCTCTTCGTGAGGACACTCAAGGCGTCGATCATCACTGCCTCCTGTGAGCTTGGCATCCCTCCTCGTAGCCCAACCCCACCCAGCGCGTGTGTGTCTTGCGCAGTTAGAAGTGCTCTGTAAAGAGGTAGTGGCTTTACTCAGAGATCGCGGTTGCGAATGTAACTGCTCGACCATGCTAATTTTGGACTTTGTTCAGGTTTAGACATTGTCAACCACCAAAAATACACGTCCTCTGCATGCTGATAACACGTACATTACTGTGTATAGAGACGGGTAGGGAACTGAAGGACACCCACGTGCACTATTGGGATTTAAGGCACATCTCACATGATATCTGGTTAAGAAATAAGCTGAAGTGGAGCTACACAGTGTAAAATAGTAGTTTACAAGAACTAAATAGCTTGGCGACACATCGTGTTGTGAAACATTTTTAAAACAACTTGTACCTTCTAGTACAATTACTCTGAAGCATAGTAAGTCCATTATAGGGGATTCATGCAATACAATTGATTGTAATGTAAAGCAAAGTTTATTTATTTCAATGTGTAATGTTTTCTGTGAATCAACTTGGTTGTATATAGATGGTACATAATGTTTCTTTTAATAATGAGGTTGAATGAAATAAACTGAAAAGTCGTGGATATCTTTTATAATAAATCTCATTTTTTGTGTTAGTCTGTAATGATGCAATAGTTAAGGCTTATGGCTTGCAACTACCTAATTGTGGTTGAGAAGACCTACCACTAGAGGGAGATGTTTAATTCATATTGTCCACTACAGGTAAAACAAATTCTGTTTTAGTTTTTTCCCCATGAAGCTAGAGTCTGTCATATATATGGAAGACATTTCCTGAAATCACGAATACATGTCTGTACAAATTAACGTAAAACAAAGCATTTCCTTTATGTATTTTTCCTATGATTAAAATTGTAAGATATTCATACAAAGTACAAGTTTATGTGAATAGTGTAAATTTATCTGGAATTGCCTCTCTTCTGCAACCTACAACATTCCTAAACCACACCGCTGTCATATGGCTCTGGACCACACTAAGGATTGCTATGGCAACAGGATAATAGTCAAATTGAAACTGACAGCACATGTCACAGACAGTGTCATAACCTGTTGTCATAACCAACCTGCTTGAACAGGTACATTAATATTGCATTTGGTATAGTGGCAAAACAAGCATCTTTGAATTGGTCTGGGGGTGGGGAATTCTGTAATGGCCCCCACCTGCTCAGAGAATAGAAACAGAAGTCAAGTCACCATATCATATAAATTACATTATTGGGTATCCATGTTCATCTTAGAAGCCTGTCTGAAAACAAGAATGGGCCATGTTGTCAAATCTGGCAGTTATGTATACAAATAATAGAATTCAGTGCAACTTCTAGTGCTCAGTCTAAAATTGATATAGCATTTTGATTTGAACTAAAGCCAGGCTTGCTGACTGTCAAATGCTGGTCCCTTTGAGGTCGGGGTAGCTCTACTGTAGGCAATAAAGACAGCTGGCCTAGTCTTTGAAACCCATTTACCCAAAGGGCACATTTCCTAAACAGGTCACAGGAATTGCAGCGTTCTCATCCCCACCCCTGCCATTGCACACATGATTCACAGTTTCCTCTGCAAAACCTGTGGGCAGAACACAGCCGGTCACCACAGACTGACAAAGTGCCTTATCTGCTGAGTCAAGACAGGAAGCCATGGGTGTCTGCCCTTTAAAGTCCCCTCATCGTGTGACATATTTCTCAGTCATACCAGCCATACTGTTTGAGATGAGTAGGCTCCGCAGTGTCTGAAATAGCCTACAGCAGGGTGTCTTCAGCGTTTAAACTCTTAACCAGCACAGACATCAGATGCCAATGACAGGAAATGTCTTTATTTTTAGACCTCTGAATGAAAGCATGTAATATGGCATTAGATTAAATTTACATTACAGCATTCACCAGTTAATATACTGATGAATTGCAGTACAACTTTAAACTCAGCTATCAAAATGCTGACTGCAAACAGGAAAAACAGTTTCACTGAGTCATATGGTAATTTATGACTGAAACCCAACATGATATTGCATAGTAACGAAAATATTGAGTTCCCTAGGCATGACGTCTCTAGAATATAGCCTATTCTGTTGTTTTACTTTGGATCAATGAGAAATACAATGTATTGCCGTTTTTTTGGGCTCACTGTCATTGTAAAGAACCCGTGTTTTAATCTTTAGTATAGAAAGAAAATCCACAACTATAAAACTGTGCTTTTCATTGGCTCAAAATGACTGCCAGTCAAACAATGTGCGTCAGTTCCGTTGTCAGGTGGCGCTGTCGCTGTGGAAAGATGCGATCAGATCAGATCGGAGGCTTTTCCACGATTGCTCGTTCAGCAACAGAGGCTTAAACAACCTGAAAGCAGCCGACGGCGTCTCTTTTGCTTGAGGAACAAGCTCCACATGTACACCACGGCGTGTATTCACGAAATGCCGATGTTGTAACGAGACGACAGGAACTTTACCTGGTGGTTTTGGCTCGAGGTAAGCGGTGAGACCAACAGAACGAGATTATTGTAGCACTAGCCTGCCGGTGTTGTGTCGCAATTGTTCCCCTCGCAACATTGTTCCTTGCCTGCCCATTCTACCGTTCATTTGGCAAGACATTATCGGTGTGCAGAGGCACAGTCAGACAGCAATGGAATCGTGCAGACATATACGTTATGTTCAATTTCGAACCGTAGCCGACAATACTGTACTGTTGGCAAAGGAGCAACTCATATGCATGTCGTCTAGTTGGCTGACTACATGGCAAATTAACACTTAAGTTAACAGAAACGAAGTAATGCCGAATACATCATATTATTGCAGATTATATTAGCAAAATGACCACACTCTTGACATATTAATGATAACGGGATTGGTATCAGTAATTGTAGACAACGGAACAATTTCGGCACAACACACACTTATCCAACCCCGCTAGCCAGCTGTACTTTGTTTAAATGGCCTCCCGGCTGTTGTAGAGCTCGGTTGTCGGCATTTACGATAGCTGTGTTATTTCTTCGTATTTTGCACGCGGAAATAGGCCATATTATACTCCGATTGCGGTCTGGCGATTGCACACACACGGTCGAGTGTATCAGTACTCCGACCGCTTAGTTTTATTATGTGTTCCTTTGTGTGTACGATGCGGCCACGTCCTAAACCCAGCAACCTTTGTTGTATCTTTTGTTTACATTCTGGTTTGGGATTATTAATATCGTAAGGCGATGGGATGCCGTAATGAGCAGTGTGTTTGCAAACAGATGCAATCTTGAGTGAAATATAGCTTCACAGTTTGACTGAGACATGTCTGACTTGAGGCGTGAATGAATACTGTAGTTCTTGCTGCTGCCTCAGCATACTGTACGAAAAAAAGAGTTATGCACTAGTTATGTCGATGTAATAGACGATGCGCTGTTTAGTTCCCCAATACGCATGCCAGTAGGCTAATACGTGACGGTACGTCGAGCTAGTACCATGACTGTAAATAATGTGTCTAAACAATGTTCATTAATAGATTTGCTTAGATCTTAAATAAATTGCAGCATGACCTTGTGGTCCTGGCCTCGTCGTGTGTTCAAGGACGTGCAACGCAGCCAAGGACTGCGGCTGTGTGGACAAGGCTAAAACAGAGCCGGGCTGGAATGATTGAATGACATTTCTATTAAGATGCTGCCTGTGTTGAAGTCTACATTTCCTTCGTGTTGCTGGATAATCACTTGGCTACATATTGCAATACCACCCCTTTGTCCCATACTTGTTTTATCATAGGCATTATACAAAAATCCATAATGTCAAGCATGTCTCTTTATATTTAGTGTTTCTCTATTTTACCTCTATCCAGAGCAAATCTAGTGGCATGCAGGATTGTAGATTTCGTATCTAGGGTGACTCCTGTAGGTGGATTTGTCAGCCACCTTTTGTAGTTGTTTTAGTCTAATTCTATTTAAGGAGCCTGCATAACTTGTGGGCTTTTGACAGCATGTAGGTTGTCTCCTCCTTTTGCGATGATTCACGAGCAGTGTTTCGGTTTACACTGCTGCCTCCGGTGCAGTCAGAGGCAGATTAGTCTCGCTTGCCAGATTATCAGCGGTGCAGAAAGGCACAGAAACGCCAGCTAAGTACAGTCCGACGGCTGTCATCACATTCATGTCATTTAGGTTCAGTGTGCATTGGTTTCTGTGTGACCTACTGCTCATTAGATGTGTTGCGAGTTGGATTGCAGCTGGAGTTTAATGAGCAGATACCTGAGGGTGGGCCGGGGAGATTACATGCTATGACGTGTAGCAATTTCTAATCGTGGGTCAATTTAGCATAATCAGTTCAAGGTGCATGCATGCATTACTTGAGCGCTGAGCTGTAAACATAAACTGCATGGTTCAGGGTTAGTGACCTGAGATTAAATTCTGCTTTTGGATGTCCTTCTGATGTCGTGGGTTCGAGGCCCATAGATTGCCTATCGGTAAGCATCCTTGAAGATGCCTAACATGCTTGCTCCCAATATATACTTGCAACTTTGCTCATTGTATAACTTATACTTTGGATAAAAGTGTCTGCCAAATGCCAAACCTAATTGTAAGTAACCACGATGACAGCTTGTCTGTTGCCAAAATGCAAGCAATCCAGCTAGACTGGCTAGTAGAAGCAAAGTCTGCCTTGCTTGCTTTCAGATTTTGGCTGCTTTCTTACGATATAGCGGCGTTAACTTGCTAATCGTGTGCCTTGTGCAATAAATGTGGAAAGCACCGCTCGTCATGGTGACGGAGCGGAGATGGGAGACAGAGGGGGTGAGAGACATGATGATGATGATTACACTGTCTGGGATCACTAAAAGCCTCATGGAAGTGAGAAGAACACACATTGGCCTGCCAACTGTCAAGAATGGAATTTGAACAAAAAGATGGTCTAATTCCACGACTTTCCAACCTTCCGTGAGTGCGATACAGTTATGTAACTACACCTGCTGCCATTGTCTGCTTTCATGCAAGTTCCTCTGTTCAAAGTTATCACGTGTAGTCGTGTTGTTATTGTCAGCGATCACCGTACTGGAGTGTTACCACATGGCCTAGTTCGGCGTTCTAGCCGTTTATCAACCAGTCCTGTAGACTTTACATCCACGTGCACATCACAGATGCGGAGGAGGGCGCTCGCAGGTTTCATAATCACCCAGACATTCTAGAGGATTCCTGCGAGGAGTCCCGGTTCCTATGGTTAAGTTCACGGAGAGAGCTCAGTGAGTCAATGCTCTCAGTGCGAGCAACTACTTCCCTGTTACGAGGAACCAGGGAGGTTTCGTCATGCAGGAACCCATTATATGAGAAGCTCGCACGACAATGGAAGAACAGTGTCCCCGATGGCGCCTTGTACTGCAGCCCGTGCTGTGATTTGTCACCCATTTCCTCTGGCGTGGGAGGCTAATGCGTAGCCTAACTGACGTGTTATTTTCTTTGACGTGTTATTTCATATATTTCTTTCATAAATAATAAAAACAAAACAAAACAAACATGTCAGAAACACGTTAGACTCCCATGCCAGAGAAAATGTGTGACAAATGACAACACACTATATGCAGTTTATACATAATAACATGCTTACCCCATGCAGGCTCAGATAAGCCACCCATGGAGACATTCTGACTAAACCGTGCAGATTAAGAGCGGAAAGGATTTTAAGAGCGCCTGCCACTGAAAGCTGGACATGTGTCACAAGGGCCCCCTGGAGAAACTCTAGCCAGCGCTTCATGTTTGGTGGGGTGGGGGGGGTGCGGGACCCAATCTCCTCGCACGTCAGTGCTCTAATTCACTTACATGATTGTATTTGCCATTTGAATTGTGGTCTCGCCGCACCCGCTGCTCTCGGTGGAGATTGAATCTTGAGGTGTTGCCCTCGACGCCGGCAGCCGTCGGTCTGGCTGAATGGACCCGTAATGGCCTCCCATTCACACTGAGGTGTTAGTAAACATGTGGGAGGGGCTGAGTGGATAGCTGCTCTCTTTATTTACCCCCACCTCCCTCCCCCAATCCCCGCCTTCCACACCACCACCACCCCTTTGTCACTCCGTTCCATCCCAACCACGTGGGCTTTTAGAGGACTGATGCCGGGGTCTTCAGGTACACAGGCCACCTTCAGCCACAGGGGGGAGGGGGGGGGGGGGTCTGATGTATGGGATCTGATGTGCTTTGCTGTGGTTACCCCTGCTTAGTCTTTATCTGAATCTCTCTCTCTCTCTCTCTCTCTGTCCGCTTCCCGTCCTCAGCAGAGCTCCAGAATGTCAAAGCGGCGCTCGTCGGAGAGGGGGGCTGTCGGCGAGACCTCGGCCAGGGCCAGCAAGATGCTGTGCCCGGGCATCTCTGGCGGCAATGCCAAGAGAGCCGGGCCCTTCGTTCTCGGTAAGGAAGCATGCGGGGAGCAAGTAGGGAGGAAGGCGACGCACACTTCTAGGTCCACTCTGAGAAGTGTGAGAGTGTCTGCGCACGTGTGTGTGTGTGTGTGTGTGTGGGGGGGGGGGTGGGGGGGGGAGAGAAAGCAAAGAATGTGAAGAATGTTTCTAAGCCCCACTAGTGAGATGAGAGTATAGCTCCTCCTCCAGAGACATGTCTCCTCCACGGGCTGGTGAGATGAGAGTATAGCTCCTCCTCTGGAGACACGTCTCATCCACGGGCTGGTGAGATGAGAGTATAGCTCCTCCTCTGGAGACACGTCTCATCCACGGGCTGGTGAGATGAGAGTATAGCTCCTCCTCCGGAGACATGGTGAGATGAGAGTATAGCTCCTCCTCCAGAG
>JAODLL010078788.1:0-29578 GCA_026546735.1 Forbesichthys agassizii | reverse complement strand
TGGTGAGATGAGAGTATAGCTCCTCCTCCAGAGACACGTCTCCACCACGGGCTGGTGAGATGAGAGTATAGCTCCTCCTCCAGAGACACGTCTCCACCACGGGCTGGTGAGATGAGAGTATAGCTCCTCCTCCAGAGACACGTCTCCACCACGGGCTGGTGAGATGAGAGTGTAGCTCATGTCTCCACCGTCAACGGACTGTGTGCTCGTGCGCTGTTTGCTCTGCAGCACGCCAAGGAAAACATTGCACCCGGGGTGCAAACGGGTGCGTCTGCTCGCCCCCCCGGTGACCTGTGCATGGGGAGTGCACGCACACACACACACACACACTCGCACAGGGAGGCCGCGGTGGCGTGCGGCCTTTTGCTGACACAGCTGTTTCCCCTCCTGTCCTTCACAGGGCCTCGCCTGGGCAACTCCCCCGTGCCCAGCATAGTGCAGTGTCTGGCCCGCAAGGACGGCACCGATGACTTCTACCAGCTCAAGGTGTGTGTGTGTTTGTTTGTTTGTGTGTGTGTACTGTGTGTCTGTCTTTGTGTGTGTGTGTGTGTGTATGTATGTGTCTGTTTGTTTGTTTGTGTGTGTGTACTGTGTGTCTGTCTTTGTGTGTGCGTGTGTGTGTGTGTGTGTGTGTCTGTTTGTTTGTTTGTTTGTGTGTGTGTACTGTGTGTCTGTCTTTGTGTGTGTCTGTTTGTTTGTTTGTGTGTGTGTGTGTGTGTGTGTGTGTGTGTGTGTGTACTGTGTGTCTGTGTATCATTACATCAGTCAATGAAGTAGCAAACGTATGAACCCCCTGTTGAAACCGTGGCAACAGTGTTGGTGTGCATGTGTGCACCTCCAGCCTCCCTAAACACTAAACAACGGCTCTGGAACGACGAGCGTTTTACTGTCCCACTGTCAGTGCCAGGCAACAGGACAACACAGCTTTATTGGGGGCCATAACATCCAGTAATGCCCTTCACACACCAGCTAACAGCTTTAGTACGGGTGCAGAGAGGGGGGGAAGGTAGCGCCACACCTGGAATGTCAACTTTTAACCCCCCCCCCCACCCCGCGCGTGACTGCAGTGCCTCGCTGTTTGGTGCGCTGGAACATGTGCCACTGTGTCGAATCCCCCCCCCCCCCTTTCCACACACACAACTTCACCGAACCGCCCCGAACCCCTAGTTCAGTCAGGACTACTTTAGTCATTGGAGGTGTGTTATTCCCATTGCTAAGTTAAGTTATAATTGGCAGTATGGCTCTGTTCTGAGGGCAGCATAAATACCCGCCTCTCCCAGTGTATGGTGCGTAATAGAGCTTGCATCAAATGACAACATGACATTGCATTGATTAAGCCAGACTCAGCATAGAAGGAGTTTGGGTGGTGGTGGGTTGCAAAGGGGGTTTTCGAGGAAGCTGCAGGAAAGGCAGTATAAATGCAGTATGGTATAAGATAATTGTAAGATAATACTCTTTTTGTCAAATTTATCAAATGTCTACAAGCATTTCGCTATCTTACCGTTCTCTGTGCGTGCTGAAAAAATAATTAGGTACTTCTACACAGCCCTTGCTCCTTAAATAGGAACAGAAACAGAGTGGTGACCACGGCTCACAACAACAACGTTTATGGCTTCGCAACGCGTTTCAGTGTGTGGGGGGCGGATCTTCTGAGGTAGTTTGTTTTGATTTGAGCTCAAAGTTAGCGAGCGTTCTCGGGAATGACTGACTGACCAGCGGCCTTTTTTAAATAAGACGTGCCTGTGACAATATAGCCAGTTGAATGTTAAGCAGCAATCAGCTGAGCTGTTGGCAGGTTGAGACCAGCTGGTAAATAGGTTCTCTTGTGCCCAATTTAGATTCCACAGCCGTTGAATGTTTTAAGATTGTCATGCCGGAGGCCGCCCTATATAATCTTAAAGGCAGGGCTAGTCATTCTCAAGGACGCTTGCTAACTTTGCTCAAATCAAACAATATCCTTCAGCCCACACATAGAAACACATTATGAAGCAAAGCGAACTACTACATACTTTGTTGATGTGAGTGGTGTTCATCACCTTGTTTATGTTACTATTTACGGAGGCAAAACTGCGTAGACGTATCGGATTACATTTTCAACATGCACAGAGAACGGTAAGGAGGTATTTGGTGAATTTGACAAAGTATATTATCTTAAAATTAGCTTGCAATAGCTGACTATAACGTTAAGCATCTTATTTTGTTGATCTATATCAGACTTGGGAGTGGGGGAGTTTTAGTTCGGCTGTAACCAGGCTCAAAAGTCACGTGAACAAGGTCTGGACAACTGACACGCTCCATTGGGAAGTCGTTGCCCCTTAGACCTAGACCTCTGGTTCATTTTCACACTATTGGACAGCGTTTAACCAATCCGTGTTGCATCAAGTTTTTCTCTGATTGGTTTGCAAGCAGGGAGGCTGTGAAAACGCTAGCATGACCGGGGTAATAGTTGGCCGGAGCCAGACTAGGGGAGTCTGCGTTGTGGCACATTGGCCTCTGACCTCTGACCTTTTGCGTGCGCCAGATCCTGACGCTGGAGGAGCAGACGGAGGCTGCCGGGGAGACGCAGGAGGAGCGGCAGGGCAAGATGCTGCTCCACACGGAGTACTCCCTGCTGTCACTGCTGCACAGCCAGGATGGGGTGGTACATCACCATGGACTCTTCCAGGTGGGCCGGGGGGGTCACAAGGCACTCTGCCTCATAGTGGGGTCTGAGGGGACCACTGCCTTGCATGGTTTAGACTATTTCAAACCCAACTCTTTTAAACCTCTTTCAAACCTGACTCTTTTAGACCTGACTCTTTTAAACCTGACTCCTTAAGGCCTCTTTTAGACTTGACTCTTTTAGACCTCTTTTAGACCTGACTCTTTTAAACCTGACTCTTTAAGGCCTCTTTTAGACCTGACTCCTTTAGGCCTCTTTTAGACCTGACTCTTTAAAACCTGACTCTTTACGGTCTCTTTTAGACCTGACTCCTTTAGGCCTCTTTTAGACCTGACTCTTTTAAACCTGACTCTTTAAGGCCCCTTTTAGACCTGACTCTTTTAAAACTCTTTAAAACCTGACTCTTTTAGACCTCTTTTAGACCTGACTCTTTTAAACCTGACTCTTTAAGGCCTCTTTTAGACCTGACTCCTTTAGGCCTCTTTTAGCCCTGACTCTTTTAGACCTGACTCTTTTAAACCTGACTCTTTAAGGCCCCTTTCAGACCTGATTCCTTTAGACCTGTTTTTGACCTGACTCGTTTAAACCTGACTCTTTTAGACCTGTTTTAGTCCCGACTTTTAGACCTGACGTAGTCTTTTCAACTTCTTTGTTGTTTATAGACCTGCTGTACATGGTTATTATGCTATTGAAAACATTGGGATGGGGGTGGGAATGTTTGTCTGTCATGTTTGTGAATGCTCAATCTGCCATCATCACCATTCTGTCACATAATAGTCACCGATCGGCTGCTTGGCCGACAACCCAGTGTTGTCTGTGGCCATTCTTAATTCACAGGGCCGTTCATTCACAAGGACGGACACACACACACTCTCACTCACTCTCTCTCTCTCTCTCTCTCTCTCTCTCTCTCTCTCTCTCTCTCTCTCTTCCTGTAAGCCTCCTCTCCTAACTTGGTTATTGTTCCATCTGTGTGCTCTCTCTCTCTCTCTCTTTCTCTCTCGGCGTCTGTCTCCCCGCCATTGTTATTCCACCCAGGCGGCATGTTCTTTAAATAGCAGCATTGAGATGTGCTCTTCCCCGTGAATCATTTGTATGGCTGCAGTATTGATTGTATTATTATTTTAGTGCATCTCCGCTGCAGGAGAAGCGGTTAATAATGAAAGCTTTCGTATCCCCCGGCCGACCTGACATCTTGATACAGAAATCAATGGGGAGTGGTGAGTCTGTAAGAGGAGAGCAGAGATAGATAGAATGAATGGCCTGTGTAATTCTTACACACACACACAGTAAGTAGGGGGGTGGGGGTATAGTACTCGACACCTACAGGTTATTGATTGATTTGGCCTCTTTCCCTCTGCGAGGAGTGGATCAGCCGATTAGCCGCG
The DNA here is from genome assembly GCA_026546735.1 of Forbesichthys agassizii. Classification (NCBI taxonomy): domain Eukaryota; kingdom Metazoa; phylum Chordata; class Actinopteri; order Percopsiformes; family Amblyopsidae; genus Forbesichthys; species Forbesichthys agassizii. The sequence continues at coordinate 25,528 of JAODLL010078788.1, read as the reverse complement.
CGCTACTCTCGCTATTGATTGCGCGCTCAAGAGGAAAGGCACCGGCTCTTGGCCGTACTCAACCGTCTTGGATTGTTTACACTAACGAAGGCAAGGCTCGTAGCCGTAGCTTCTTTCTTTTACAGGTTTACAACTAACTAATAAGGTCTAATTCACCAAATACCTCCTCCTTTCCGTTAGTTTTTCGTTAGTTTACCGTGCTGAAAAAACGATCTATTACTTCTACGCAGCCCTGGCTTCGTGAATAGGAACATAAACAAACCGCCGAACACCACTCACAACAATGCCGCTTCGCAATGCTTTTCCAATGTGTGGGGCGGAGCTTCTGAGTTAGTTTTGTTTTGAGCTCGAAGCAAGCAAGCAAGCCTTCTCTCGAGAGTACTATGCCTTTTTTACAAAGACGATTGTGCGACAGCGTGGATATTCACCGTCTCGCTGCCTTTCGCAGGACCGGGCCTGCGAGATCGCCGAGGACCCCGAGGCCAACAAGGTGCGGCGCATGAAGAAGCGGATCTGCCTGGTGCTGGACTGCCTGTGCGCACACGACTTCAGCGACAAGACGGCGGACCTCATTAACCTGCAGCACTACGTCATCAAGGAGAAGCGCCTGAGCGAACGCGAGGCCATTGTCGTGTTCTGCGACGTGGTGCGCGTCGTGGAGGCCCTGCACAAGGTGAGGGCGGGTCTTCAAGGTGGAGGCAGCTGACGCTTTTTATTATTTTTCTTTGTATAGTCCCGGTGTTTCTACACTTTAAATGGGAACACAAACAACGTGGTGCAGAGTGCACCACACAACACTATCCCAGGCATAGAGACAGAGCGCAACGCTTCTGCATACTCTGAAAACCACACCCACCGCGGAGGGGAAACAGTTGATAGCGCGCCATTGACTTTGCATTACATTAAGCTTAGCTAACGTAACTTCTGACTTGTACAAAAAAAAAGAAAACTTCCTTAACTTAAATGTGCTCTGTCTCTATTGCAAATCTTGTCCAATGTGTGGGGCGGAGCACCCTATGGCGTTGATGGTAGATAGCATTCGAACATCGTCTCTCTCCAGCATCGCTGACTCCACCTTTTTTAAAGTAATTTAAAACGTGACTTGCTGTATGCGCGGATGCAATAACCGCTTTCACCGGCCGTTGATCTAATACGTGAGAGGGTCAAACAAGATCCAACACTAAATTTTCCTTTTCCACTTAAATATGTTTGCTTTTATTTTATGCTTGCGAGAAGGCCACCTCTCTGTTGTCGAGAGACAGACTGACAGACAAACTGAACAGACTTAACGTTTATACCCACACTAAAACCAACATTGCCTTTTAACATTCCATTTGGTACTACCTTCGTCAAGGAGACAATGGTAAGATAAGGCATCCTCATTAAGGATGAGGAGATGTACTGATGTTCATTGCTTTCCCTCGTACAGCAGCTCTTTTAAACGCAAGATGAATTCACGTCCTATATGTGACGTACGTATTTAGAGTTTTTAACGTTTCCCTCCACACCGTTGCCCCTGTGTGTTCACTCTCCCCTAACCCCGTCGTGCGTCCGAGGTTGCTCGTTAGCGAAGGGAGCTCGCTCCTGCCGACTGTTTTGTCAGCACTGGGCTGCTTTGTTTTTGTTGTTGCTTCCGATGAGTCATGTTCCGTGTTACGGAGAGAGCCGCTCCCAGAAACGAGATGATTGTGTGGATAGCAGTGATTCACTCGCCTGCACAAAAACCCTGCCACCAACACTCTCTCTCTCTCTCTCTCTCTGCAGAAGAACATAGTGCACAGAGACCTTAAACTGGGAAACATGGTGCTCAACAAACGGTAAGAAGAAACCCATCCTGATTTCTTTTTTTTTTTTTCCAGGGTCACCTCAGTTAGCTAGCTCACCCGTTCTCACACCCGGCCAGGTGCAAGAAGCTGCTGGCCGCCTGGGTCGGTGGAGGGGGAGGGTAGGGTGGGGGTGCTGGGATGCTGGGGTTTTCTTGTGCAGAGAGCTTTGACGGACGGCAGCTGTACCTGGCCTGGGGTCGGGGCCTGCTCTGTCTGTCTGTCTGTCGGTGCTGTTTTGTGTTGTGAGTAGCGGAGGATGACTCATCCGCCATGAAACTCAACAGAGGCAGCGGGGTTTGTGGAGGAATACAGACGGGAAAGAATGCCCTGCTGCTTTTGTTCTCTGCGTGAGAATAAAGGGGAGGTGTTGGGGGTGCCAGGGTCTGCTGGGCACACTGTGCTCCATTGTGAGTGTGCCTCAGGTCACACAGTGCGAGGGGGGGGCCAGTGTGCGAGGGGGGCCCCTGACCAACCCTCCCGCCTTCCATTTCCACCAGGGGGGGTGATGAAACAGGAGAGTGTGTTGGTGGTGGGGGGGGGGTGCAGAAGGCCGGAACACACTGTCCCAGCTGGAGACAAAGGGAGAGTTCTGCCAAAGGACCCATGGCTCTGGACTGACTCTCACTGCCATGGTCGACGCACTCAGACACACACGCTCTCTCACACACTCTCACACACAGGCCACACTGTATTTGCCCTCTGTCTGCCTTCTTCCCCTCTCTCTCTCTCTCTCTCTCTCTCTCTCGTTTTGATTGTCGCTCCAGTTTATGTTTTTAATCTTGTGGTTTTCCTTGTTCTTCCTTTTTCACGTTCCACATTAATTCCCCGTAGGCTCTTGTCTGTTTTCCCCACCCTGAATGTGGGGGGGTTTAATATATAGTTTGATGGTGGTAAGATTAGTGAGGGAGACAGAGCCCTTTTGAAATCTTCTTTTTCATGATGATGATGATGATGATGATGATGTGACTTCCTCTCGCAAAGCCGGCTGGCACCAAAAGCAGGATGTTTACTGCGCGACGAAATAACGGTTCTCTCTCCGTTTCAGGCCCAGAGCCGCTGCGGCCCCTTAACGCACGCGTGTGTGTGTACGCATGTGCACGTGCGTGCTCGCGCTTGTGTGGGTGTGCTTGCGTGCACGCCACGCCTACCCAGTACACGGGGTTTTTAGTCACGCGTCTTGCTGTCTGTTTTACAGGCATCGTCAGCAGGTCCCGGCTAGGTATGTCTTCATGCCGCGCTGACCGCTAGCTTACTCAAAGCTCACGGCTCTCAAAGACATTTTGTTTGGCTTTTATTCACATATACTGGAGATTGTTTAATGATGGAAAGATATAGCATTGTAATGTATGTCAATGGAAGCAACAATGCAACGCTTCTGGTCTCTTAAGTCTTTAAGGTTTGGGGTTGACTCCATGTTGTTGTCTCACAGAGCTGTTTCAGAACGCTTGGCAGAATGTGTTTGTGAGATGAACAGACGGAATCAACCTACATTGATACACATGTACACAGTCGGCTGGTTGGTTGGTTTGTTTGTTTTGGAGGGATTTGTATGTTTTTCTGGCCAATGAGCATGATGCTGTGACAACTGCTGCCCTGGAGCTTCAACCTGCGGATGTCCCCGCTGAGGAAGCCCTGCGTTTAACCTCCATTCTCATCAGCGAGATTATTTCCAGCAGTCAGTCAAAGTCACGGGGAGGGGCCGGGGTTTGCTTCGGTTTCTTGTTTCCTGTTTCACAGGGTCACATGACGAGGAAGCGGAGACGGTGCGGTCGCTCTCGAATCCCTCCGGGACACTTTTTGCCTCGTGAGTCAGAGCGCGCCGCCTCCTTGACTCTGTGGTGCAACAATAGCTGCCTGGGTCACTGAGTGCAAAGAGGGCCAACAGAACGGGCTCCGTTTTTTATAAACGACCGTATTATTTTTATGAATGTATGTTCAAGTTCTGCATGGCCACTGTCTGGTCAACAGTGAGTTGTCAGACACACACACACACACTGGCTAATTGGTCAACAGCATTTCTGTTTTTAGCCGAGCGTAGGTGTCTTATGACAGCAATTGGCTCCAGACTCTGAAAGTGAAGCTGGAGGGGGGAGGTGAAAGTGAGAGAGCGAGAATGGGGAAGCAGCTGATCTCGAGCTCCTGGGAAAGAGGATGTAGGTGATCGAGAGTTGGAGTGCTCTGCTGCACCAGACTGTCCCTTTGCGAGCGTCTTTCTTTCTTTTACGCGTGCAGCGTTTGCACACAGGCTTTAACGCTCTCTATTTCCGTCCCCCTGTTAATCTGTACATCGCCGCGCACAGGCTTAGTCAGCCAGACAATTATCCAAGTCCACAGGTTGACTGACTCATGTTTGTCCATGTGGTTTCTCTTCTCTTCATATCCTCTCTCTCTCCCTGCTTCCCCTCCTCCTCCATCAAAAGAGCAGGCAGAGATAAAGCAGTCCGTGGTCCCTGAGCTTAAAGCCGTCTATGGTTTCGCCGTGCCGCAGACACTCTTGTGTACCTCGGATGAGTCAGACCAGCGTCTGATAGGTCTGCCGTGTTTTCCCTCCTGGAGCCAAACTAACCAGAGTCGTGTAGCGCCACTCTGTCTGGACACATCACGGGTTCGCTCTGGAGTGGGGGGGAGGGGGTTGCCTTGCGAGAGATCTTCAGATTGACTCCAGGTTGACTGTGCCGCGAGAATCAGGCTGGAGAGCTTGAGATATTGTCGTGTTTCATGCCGGCTAACCAACCTGGATCAGTCGAAAGCGACAATGGCGGGTCCTACGGCAGTTAACGTAGTAGCCTAGAGATGATACAATATAGCATCAGATGTATTAGATGAGCAAAGACTTTTCTCAATGATAACTATGTTTTCACTCTTTCTACTGCAAGAGTGGATTTAACAACAGGCTTCACTGGGTCATAGGTTCGTCCAACTACATGCCGATGGATGTCAATGTCAGCTTCATTTATATAACAGATATAAAAGGGCTGGACAATACGAAATATCTGATACATAAAAAATGTACAGGTGAAATGAACCAATGACATGGATGTGTCTTAACAGTCACAGATATCTGGCATGTCAGGCTAGGGGGTGACCAACGAGATGTTGGCATGAGAGGAACGCCAACAACAGGTTCATCTTAACACACCGATAGTGGTGCCATCCACCTAGGGGGAGCATTTAGGTTTAGTTGTCTTGCTCAAGGACACCTCAGCACACCCTACACCCGCCCTGTCCCTGTAGATGGATGTAGGGACAGTTAAGGAGGGATGTTGGCCTATTCTGCCATGCGCAGAAAGTTTGTTTTGTTTGTTTACATTTATGGCATTTGGCAGACGCTTTTGTCCAAAGCGATTTACATGTAGTACATTTGTAATTAGTTGGACGGGTCATACACCGGCAATTTTAAGCAACCGATATTATATCAGAATAGTTACAACATTTTGTAATCATGTCTCCCACCACGTCAATATATAAATAATTCATCCAAGACTCAGAAAACATTCGAGACTTTGAATTGTTGCTTATATGAACACTTGAAGTGTTGGGGATATGTCAGTATTCTTCCTCCATCAACTATACCTTCTGCACACTTTCGCTGTGGGGTTTAGAGCTCTCCCACAACATAGCTGTAATACTGATGATCTCTCTCTTTAAATCCAATCCTAAAAACACATCTATTCAAACTGGCCTACTCTGATTATTTGTTTTATTTAGATGTCGACTCATTGGTTGAAACTATGTATTGCTGCAATGTTTTAATGATGTCCTTTGTAAGGTGTCCTTGAATTTTTTTGAAAGGTGCTTATGAATAAAATGCATTACTATTAATAATATTCAAAATATTGGAATAGGATGATTTCCACTCAAAATACGAGATCGTTGGTAGTCCGATTTTCCTTTTATAATGGTAAATATAATCTGGTATAATATAATATGGTAATAATAATAATTAAATGGCTGTCAACTCATCATTAATTTGGCAATTCATGCGTTTACCTGGATTAAAAATTCATGAAATAAATGACATTTTTTATATATATATATATATATATATATATATATATATATGACTGAAAATCAGCTATATGTATTCCGTATTGGCCAAAAGAAAATAGATGGCTTCTGCATCACTAATGTTCTTCTAAAAGGCCTTGAGGATCAGCAGGTAAAAGACTCTTGTGGCTCATGGTGTCCCTCTTCTCTGGTATCAGAACCCACCGTATCACCATCACCAACTTCTGCCTGGGAAAGCACCTTGTGAGTGAGGATGACCTGCTGAAAGACCAGAGAGGAAGTCCCGCCTACATCAGTCCCGACGTGCTGAGCGGTGAGAGCTGACATGCGTCCGTCACACCCGTGTTCTGACGATTAGGGCTGCCTTATCGAAAATAGCTACATTACATGTTCATTGTCCCCATTTCCAAGATCCCATAAAGTTATAACGCTCAGTATAATGTATGCACTTCTTAATATTGCATACATTACACACGTAACTTGATGCCTACATACTATTTCAGAAATTGGCATGGGGACATTACAAATATGCCCAAACAATATTGAAGTTGTTAATGGTGGGAATTTGTTAACATTATGTAAATATTCATTAAATGTACAAATGTTAAATTACAAACCTAGCACATAATGTTAACCGAATCAAAGTCTACAAGTAAAATGAGAAGAAGCCTTGTACATTTGTTAAAAACATGCAATAATAGTACTAGCTAGAAATCCAGATTATGGTAGCACAAATATATGGGCTGTGTCTCAAGCATGATGAAAATGATGCAGTAACGTCCGTGCGCATACGCAGTATGGCGAGGAAGCCCAATTCGACAGGTAGCATAAATCGTCAGAACACCGGCACTTCGCTGTGTGTTGTCGTGTGTGTGCACGTGCGCGCATATACTGTATATGGGCGGTGGTGGTGTTTTTACAATTCATTCAGATGTGTTGAAACCCAATGCTACGCTGTACCTGAGACTGCTCATGCAGTTTGCCGTAGGGATATTCATAAGGATCGCACACACTGGTTTAGAGTGTATTCCCATAAGGCAGGGTTCTCCTGTTGGAGAGCTGACCTTAGTTCATCAGACCAATGCTGGAAGACATTCAAAAGCGTTGCGTAATGTTTGGCAGCCGGTCTTGGGTTAAGATTTTCCGGTTATTATGCAACGCATATCAGGCATGTCGCAATCCTGGAAGGTTAGCAAATATAAACATGTTGTTGTTTTGGTTTTGTTAGAAGTTTTTCTTTGGACTATTGGGACGCTGAGGTTTCTTAAGAGCATTTGGGGGGAACAGTAATCTTTTTTGCTCAACGTTGGTTTCTTTTTCTGCTTCTGCTTTTTCCCCCTACCAAATGAGGAAACTGCTTTTGTGTGGCATCCATTAGAACGTGCCCAACTCAGATCAGAACGCGTGCTTGCGTGCCAAATGAAAGCACGGTCTTACAGAAGGAAGGATTCTCCTGTCGTGTGTTCCCGTGCATTGCAAGAGACCAACAGCCGGTAATGAAAGCTGCCTGCACGTCGCTCCGCTGTAATGAAAACTGTGTTGATGGGCAGCGAGGCGCTGATGTCGGCATAACGTGACAGGCACACAATGAAACAAAGCGTCAGTGACTCACTGATGACTCACTGCAGGGGAACCACTCCCATCCATCCTCTCAGACCCCTCCCATCCGTGTGTGTGTGTGTGTGTGTGTGTTGCTGCCTATTTCACACATGCCCTACCATGCTGTCCCGTAACAACACTGCCTATGCTGTCGGGCTCCACCTTCACTGGAACAAGGGTTTACTCAGCCTCCTAATTTTGTAATCCTGTGGGGTAAGGGGGGGAGAAGGAGGGGTCCTGGGTCCTTTTCCAGAAATGAGCCGTGTTCCAGTGCTGTTCTAGGAAGTGTAATGGACGCGGGCTGGTCATTTGTTAATCATTAGTCCGCCCTTGATTTGAAATGAGAGGAAGTCGATGACTATTGCAGTTCTACAGCAGTAGAGGCGTCCGTTCTAAAGCGTTACGTGTCATGATTTGCCACACCTGATAAGGTGCTCTGCGCACGCACATGTAATCATTTCACCGGTATCTGAGTTCTGCTCTTTTGTTAGCTAGAAACCGCGAGATTAGAGAACAGGAAATGTATGTCTGTTGCGTAAGCCTATCGTTGCATACATTGACCGACCCTTCCTATATGAGGAAAACAAAATTGCCCCAGATTGACTAACTGCGTCAAGAGCATTGACAGGTATTTTGATTGGCACGATGACCAACCACGTAACCCGTGACCATATCGGACGTTAAACTTACACCGAGGGATTTGTTTGCAACCTAAGCCACATAAGTCTTGCTGTTTGCCGGTCTTGTAGATCTGTTGAAGAAGTATGCTACAGTTGGTGCTTAAAATAAACTGAAAGACTAAAATGATTAAATGCAGCGCTGAATTGGCGTTGTGCCAGAAATGCATGCAGAGACAATGCTTGTGATTGACTATGCTAACAGCAAATGAAAATACCCCACTTCCAGTAAGTGCTGACATGATTACAGGGGTCGTTCATGGGACGGATGAGGCTGAGACTAGGGTCTATGTATCAGACATTCAGCACAGAGTTGCTTATATGATGTAGTGCTGATGGACACAAGAGGCTGAGACTAGGGTCTATGTATCAGACGTTCAGCACAGAGTTGCTTATGTGACGTAGTGCTGATGGACAGAAGAAGCTGAGACTAGGGTCTATGTGTCAGACGTTCAGCACAGAGTTGCTTATGTGATATAGTGCTGATGGACAGAAGAAGCTGAGACTAGGGTCTATGTGTCAGACGTTCAGCAAAGAGTTGCTTATATGACGTAGTGCTGATGGACACAAGAGGCTGGGGCTACCCTATATATGGTGTTGGCAAAATGTTTTCCTTTTTTACCCACATGGTTTTTACAGGGGTTTTTTCCTTGCCCGGGAGGAGGAGCAGTTTACGGGGGCGTCGTTTGTTTGATTCAAGTGTAAATGTGGGCCTGCAAAGCCCTTTGAGCGCGTTAATGTGATGTAAGGGCTAATTAAATGAGCTTGACTTAGTATATGCGCCCTGCAGGCCGGCCGTACCGGGGAAAGCCAAGTGACATGTGGGCTCTGGGCGTGGTGCTGTTCACTATGCTGTACGGCCAGTTCCCCTTCTACGACAGCGTACCTCAGGAGCTCTTCCGCAAGATCAAGGCTGCAGACTACTCCATTCCAGAGTGAGTCCTCCCAATTGTCTTGGCCCAGCCCCCGAACCTCATTATCTACTGTACTGCCTTATTCCCCGTAATATTAGTTTTATTGTTTATTTAGCTTTATTGTCTTAATGTTTTTCCAAATGTCTTTTATGAAGCATTATTCAGCCCACCGCACGACTCCTTCAACTATGCATACGTATCTCACCAATTAAAACTAGTGTGTGTTGAAGTATACACCCATGCTACTAATGCATCTGCAGTAATGTACCTGTATAGAATAGGTGTGTACCGCTCAGTGCAGAAGTGCTGTTGAGGACCGCTACTGTACAGTCAGCTGAATGCTGAGCTCAAAGCTATAGATGCATAACCTCTCCCTCCCCTTCCCCCCCTCTCTCTCTCTCTCTCTCTCTCTCTCTCTCTATCCCCCTCTCTCTCTCAGGGATGGGCGTGTGTCAGAGAACACTGTGTGCCTGATCCGTAAGCTCCTGGTGCTGGACCCGCAGCAGCGGCTCGCTGCCGGAGAGGTGCTGGAGTCCCTCAGTGGCATCATCGCCTCGTGGTTAGTGCTCCACCTGGTGGTCGTTGGGCGGTATTGCATTGAGAATGCTCTTGTTTTGAAGTACTGACTGACTCGTACTGTTGATCTCGGTGGTTCTCAGAGTGGGGGTCGGGACCTCCGGGGGGGGGGGTCGCAAGGCACAGTGGAGGGGATCACAAGAGGATTTTCATGAATGAAATGACATTTTAAAGTGAATTGAAATAGCATATATTAGTCAGAACTTTTAGTAGTGGTAGTAGTTTGATGTATTCTGCTTACCCTATATTAAAATACTATCAAATAATATTATATATAATTAAGTTATAATTATATAATATATTTAAGTTATGCACCTCTGGGGATAGTGGGGGTTGCGAGTCTCTGGCTCGTCAGCCTCCAAAGCAAAATGCTGTTGGTGACACGCCCACTTAGGAGACCGAAAGTGTTCCATTTTTTCCTCCCATTGAAATGCTTTACAATGCTGTAGAAGTTGCTGGTTTGAACCCCACTTACCCCGCACCAAGTTTCGAGGTGTCCTTGAGCAAGATACCTAACCCTGTCTGCTCACGGTGTTCACGTAGCGCCTTGCATGGCAACAATCACCATCGGAGTGTGTGTGTGTGTGTGTGTGTGCGCATTGCATTGTGTTGCGTGTGTGAAGCTATACAGTACAGTGTCTAAATGAAGTCCGTTCACCATTCATAAACCTTCGCTCTTAGCCGCACACCCTCCAGCGCAGCGGCTTCCACTCGTAGCATCCGCCTCACAGTGTTTTCCTTCGTGCGTTCCCAGGCAGACTGTGTCGTCGCTCAGCGGCCCCTTACAGGTGGTCCCAGACATCGACGACCAGGTCAACCACCCAGAGCATCTTCAAGAGGTGAGAGCATTTAGACGTCGAGCGCGGAGAGCCGCTGCTGCTGCTGCTGATGCACGCGCCTCTGTAGCCTGTAGTTACACTCTAGCCTAACCTGAAAGCTAACTGTGACCCCATCCCACACACACACACACAGGCCAAGGTGACGGAGGAGTCGTCTCAGTACGAGTTCGAGCACTACATGCGGCAGCAGCTGCTGCTGGCCGAGGAGAAGCACACCATCCACGAGGCCAAGAGCTTCCTGGGCCGCCGGCAGCCGGGCGGCGTACCGCCGGTGCGCCGCCTGGGCCACGACGCTCAGCCAGTCAGCGCCCTAGACGCCGCCATCTTGGCCCAGCGCTTCCTCAGGAAGTAGCCCGGCTAGCGTCCCCAGCGCCGCGGCAACCGGCCTTTCCCGTCTCCGCCCCCGGGGACCCGGGCTCTCTGGTCCCCCTCCCTCCACCCCAGCGGTGTGGGGAGGGGGGGGGTTCACAGAGAGGGGGGGCTCCCATAAACTAAACTGGCCTATAAGGGGAGCCAGACCAGACCAGGCCAGCCTGGACCGACATCGACTCCGGCACTGATCTATGTGGAAAAGGCATAGATTGTGTTGAGGAGAAGGAGGGCGGTGGCGGGGTATTATCCTGACCCTCAACCCCCCTTCCCCTTCCCTGTCTATGGGGTCCTCCAGTGGAATGCAGTAGGGAAGGCCCCCAATGTGAACCAAATCTTCCCCCGACCTCGAACCCTGTCAACCACAGACCCCAGCTGCCCTTGAACAAACCCTCTCCCCCCCCCCCCACTTCACACACGGGGGAGGAGGCGGGGAGGTGCGCCTCACCATGTTCAGACAACGCTCCCCCCCCCTTCCCCCTCCCCCAAGCTCACCACCACCCCGGACACCCTTTCCTTGAGCAATACAGGACCAGAATCATGTAGCAACCCCCACAACCACCACCCTCCATCTCTCTCTCTCTCTCTCTCTCTCTCTCTCTCTCTGTGTCTGTCTGTCTTTTCTCCACCCGTCGCCAGTATTACCGGGCCCCGTCACTGCCCTGTACCTCCACCCCCGTCTCTTTCGGACTGGTCCTGTCCGTAACCATACTTCAAAATCAATCTACCTCTGTGTGTGTGTCTTCTGTCACTCGCTGCCCTCCAAGGGAACACGAGGGATGGCTAAAGGGGGGCGGTGAAGCTCTTCTCCTCTGTGGGTCACTGTCACACAATCTGAATAAGCTCCCCTTCCCACCATTAACCATAATAATACGTAGCATATTGACATCGAACTATATACAGAATATCAAGCTGTGTGGGTGCGTGTGCGCAAGCTAACGTCTTTTTTGATATTAACAGAATTGTAATTCTGTTGCTTTCGCTTGTCAGTGTGGGGACATCTTTTGTTAGCATTAGGCAGCTAGTGTCAGGTACCTGGAAGTCAGCAATGCCAAGACCTGAACAGTGGAGAAAGACCTGGATCCTCTGAGCCAAGGCATGTTGGTGCTCCCGCTAACACCAACACACACACAGAGGTAGAGACGATCAGGCCGCTGTCATTGTGTTTCTGTTTGTTTTTATTGCCAAATGAAAATAAAATCTAAATCTAAAATTTCTAAAAGCCAAGGAACCGAAACCTCCAGCCTCGTTGAGAATCAAATGGCTTCCAGGTATTTACACTTAAACTGTGTTCTTCAATCAAGGCAGATCATGGGAGACTTTATAAGTGTTCTCAGTATGAATGTGAGCCGTGCGACGCTCTTCTAGAACTGGAGTGTGTGTGTGTCTGTGTGTGTCATGCAAAAGGCAGGCCTCTGCAGTGCTGCCATGTACTGTTAAGCTCTTGACCGTCACCGGCCAACTAAGCTATCCATTCTCTTTCATCTGGCCTGCATCAATGACACACACTGTGAAAAATAATAAACAGCAAGATTCTCTAAGGTAGCTGAATGGTTCGGCTATTGCCTTTCTTTACCGGTTACCTTTAGAAAATCATTAAATATCATCCTCTTAGCCTTTTTTTTTTGTGCTAAATTTGTATATCTGTGTATTATCTTAGCTTTTATAGGCTATCCTGACAGACTGGCTTGCTGGTGGGTATTAATACTGGAATATTTTAGATGTGCATGAATTGGTAAGTCTTTTTGACAATGGGCTTTGTCAGAAGGACTTGACCAGTGACTGCAAAGCTACTAACATTTGACTGTGTTTGGCATCCATACACTTCAGCTTGCCTTATATCTACATTAGTCGATGTAAAAGTATATCTATATCTTAACTGTTCGCATGAAGAGAGGCTCTTGTCTGTCTAAAATGTATCTTTAAGCCCCCCCCACCCCACCCCACCTTTCCTTCCTTGTAATTTCATTTAAGTTTACTTGTTATTTATTTACTCAATGTAGAATGTTTCTCCAACCTTTGGGACTGCTCTCTCCTGCCATGATTTAAGTGTAGTGTTAATTTATGTCCAGGAAACCAGTCCAGTTTTTCTTTTTCCTCTTCTTACTTTCACAGCGTTGAACAAGACGCGTGGTCAAGCTTCAATAGCTGTCTTGTTTATGTTGGCCAACGTGTTATATTCCTGCTCACGTGGAGTGTTTTCCTTGAACTCATTTTCTTGCCATTTTTGCCACAGACTTTGTGGTCAATTTAAGCTACACTAATAATGAGACTGACTATTGCATAGTTCTACTTTTGTGTTTGTTCTGTTGTTGTTTTTGTTTATTTTTTTTTCTCCTCTGAAAAAAGAAAATGATTGGCACATTACCTTGACTCACGGGAGTGAGCTGATTGTTTGCATAATCTCACCGCCGGACTCATTCAAGGTCATACTCTCTTGGTCAGTATGTAAATATGCGCCGTCACGAGTTGCACCAGTATGCAGTGCCGTCCGGTGAAAGCACACCGACCGGCAGCCACGGCCAGCCGACAGCCACAGGAAGCGGCACACCATCTGGTTAAATCTCTCGCCCACCTCAATGTGAATCCACCCCACCTTGGGTCTAAATCAGTGTCGTGGTAGTGTGGGGTCGCTCTTCAAGAGGAGACTGGTGCTAATGAGCGCCCTATAGTCCCTGCTGGCGCACGGCGATCGCCTGTGTCGTGTCGGACCCCACTTCTCACGAGGCCCCAATATGTTATATGCTCAGCTATAATAAACTGGTAACTACAGCTGTAGATGTCCCCCCCCCTCGTTCCCCCACAGTTGTGTTGGTAGACCGCACGGAAGAAATCGTGGGGACGAACTCTGTAAAAGATGTGACTATTATGATATTCTGACACAAGGAAATTACCCAGCACACACACACACCTCTCAAGATGTTTGTTATAAATGAATTTGAAATGGAACATTTTAAAACCTCCTCATAAAATAAAAGTATGGCCATTAGATCTTCAGGCTGTAGTATAGATGGTGGTGGTGGTGGTGGTGGTGGCCAGATTAAAAATGAAATGGGATGTGTTCCAAAGCTGTATGGTTGGCCGTGGGCATCTAGATACAAACAGCTGGATGACTGTACAGATGGAAAAACACGTTTGTATAAAAGACATATTTTTGTACTTCATCAGATCTCTACATGCATGTTAGCAATAAAATTTGATATGGAAAAGAACATACCAGTACTTGAGCTGTGTGTATTGTATTTTAAATGTATGCGAACAATACCTTTCACCCCCAGTAGGTGGGGCACATTCTTAAAAAATATTTCCATGAATGTGAACAGAAATTCTGTTCACATTCATGGAAATATTTGTATTATGGTAGGGTATTAATATTCTGAATACCCTTGTGGGTTTGTGGATTTATTTATTTATTTATTAGGAAACATTTTCATTTAAAAAAAAAAAAAAAACGATTAAATTACCTTAACTTTCACGGCTGGCTAGCTCTTCAATAAAGTATGTTTAGGTGTTAAGCCATGTAAGGGCAATTGTATAGATTTGCTGCAGGGATCGTGCTGTATGTAACCCGAGCCGTGTGTGTGTTAGGGACGGTTAATGTCAAGTGACTACGGAGAGCAGCTGGATTCAGAAGGCCTTGTGTGGCGCGGGGCTTTGGTTCCTGCTGAACAGGAAGCTTCCCTGCTGACTATGACATCACCACAGGATTGTGTGAGCTGGTCCATGCCTAAAATGTAATGGAAGTAAAACAGCTTGCAATCATTGCATTTACTGATTGGTTAGATTGGTTTGTTTTTTATTAGCTTGGTTTGTTTTTTATTATTAAATGGGCAGCCTAACTGAACTTGGCATGTATTTCTTGACCTTTAAACTTAGTCATATGGTTTGAACTGTGAGATTGCCTCGATATGCATCAATTATTGTGTTTTAATATTGACACAATTCCAATTTTTGTAAAAATATTTGAGTTGAAAATGGCTTGCCATCTTTGTTTAAAATCACCCACGGTCCTTTCTGATTTAGAAGTGGGCTATATGGTTGAAACAGTTAGAACACATCTAGGCCTATCATGAAAGGTAAATGTTAATTGTGCCCCTGTCCCTCCTCCCTAAATAATATGTTTTAGGGGTAGTCAGGCTCAGAGCTGGGGGTGACGTTTTTACACATTGATATGTAAGATACAATAAGATGCAATGGCATGACATTCAGGAATGCTAATTCAACTAGCCACAAGCTAGGAATTCCCATAAGCAACAAGCGTGTCTCCCAGCTGTGACGTCCTCATTAAGTATGACAGGTTGGCCCTAAGGTAGATCATCCATATTAGCGAGGTTCTCCAAGAGGAGATGGTTCGTACGTGACCCGCTAATAGTAACTCATTACATATTGCTTTATTAGAAACATATGGGAGATCTATGATGACACAGTAAAACTGGATTGTTCTACAGTACATTCTTCCAGATGTGGGCCTACTGTATGTTTGTATACAGTATGTATGCATATTCCTGTTTTAGTCCTTATCTTAACAGTGTTGCAAACACTTTAAGTAGATTGGTATTGAAATGTTGTGTGCCAACATACTGTATGAAAATATGTTTGCAGACATTTGGAGCACATGGATGTATCAGCTGTGCCCTGTAGGAACCTCCTACAAAGAAAAACTCCCCTTAAATGAAGACTGTGCAACAGCAAATGGCCTTCTATCAAATACCATCAAATAATGAATATCAAATAATAAATATTGCTTTGAATGGCATTTCAAAGAATCAGATTATATATAAATCAGATTATGCTTCTGAATTTAGGTAATCCTTTAGGTAATCCTAAAATGACGTTGCTGATAATAATTTCAGGGTGGTAACTAGTAACTGTAATGTACTACATTTAAAACGGAACCCATAGGTGTCCAGTGGACTGGGATGCCTATGTGGCAGTTATGCCCGCATCCCACATTAATAAAGGGTAATCTCATATTCAGCTAAGATTACAGTCTTCCTTTTAGCATTGTGCATTTTCCTGATGAATTCAACAGGCCTCTCCTGAGATTTACATATATACATTTAGATAATATGCTGTTGACATGTTTATGACTTTATGGACTAAAGAACATTACCAGTGTTATGTACAGTATAACGATCCTAAACTGTTGAATGTTAGTGACATTTAGGCCTATTTGTATTACCATTTAAATATAATGATTATATAATTAGTAGGGGATTACAATTTAGAATTAGGACTATGTATGTACTATTTCATACAAATGGTAATTTGTATGGAAAAATCCAACTCAGTACATATCACTAATATCACTAACAGATTTGGTCTATACAAAAATGTGATCGAATAAGCATAAGGTCCCCATTTGAGAAGCCAGGAAAAACGAAAATAATTCTTGTCTGCTGTCAGAACATTAACGTCCATGTGTTTAGTTTTTGTTTTCATGTGTGTTGTTTTGTAAATGCTTCAAATAAAACTCGAGATCTTATTTAATCTAAATTCAAATTAAATCTAGCTATGGTCTGACCACTTTAACATTTAGCTCTTACAGTTAAAAACACCAAATTGCTTACTCATCTAGTTAAACTTATTTTGTGTACGTGTCTATACAAATACATGTGTTATTATATTAATTTAATATACATTTGAAATAACTTTATACATCTTTTGTTTACATTATTTTCAGATACATTATTAATATAACAATCCACAGATCTGCATATCTGCCGTCATAACCGGTGACTTTAAAATATGCAAAAACTGGTGCCAGCCAAGCTTTAATTTTTATAATGGGCTGTTCCAGTTGCAAACCATGGCATCTTTAAACCAATTAAGTCTAGTAAATGTTTTTCCATAATAGCAAATAGCTGTTTTACTGACTGACCATCATAACATATTTACACAGCTAGTGTTCCGCCCAACTTCACAATACAGCAATATCTTGTTAAAAGTTATCCGTCTATAATTTGAGAACCTCACACCACATCAGAAAACCATGTAAAGTGTGGATAGTATGAAACCTGACATTGCAATAAAGTTAATCGTTAATCTTAACTCTTTCTTACCATAAAGTAATATTACAGAACCTACAACAGCCATCCAGGGCACCAGCTCTCCATAATATGTTTTACGGTAATATTAATCTGAAATCCATAAACCTGCAGCTCTGAGCTCTTTCTGCTTTCAGCTGCTGTCTGTATTTTCTATCTTTATTTCTTTCTTTCTTTCTTTCTTTCC
Source organism: Forbesichthys agassizii (assembly GCA_026546735.1). Classification (NCBI taxonomy): domain Eukaryota; kingdom Metazoa; phylum Chordata; class Actinopteri; order Percopsiformes; family Amblyopsidae; genus Forbesichthys; species Forbesichthys agassizii. Next base: position 8,486 of record JAODLL010078788.1, on the reverse strand, counting down.
ATCCCTGGGTGAGTCTTATTTATCAACACAGAGAAGTCGTAGGCCTGTTGCATAATTATCCAGAGCTGTGTTGAACCCGTTAATATGATGTCAAACCCGTCTGGATTGAGAATTGGGAGGTGCATTAAATAATTTCCATCCACATCTTTTGTACTGCAGTTTCAACTGCCTTCCTTCAGGAGCATTCCCATAGTGTAACTCTCAACTCCTCGTTAGCCTCCAATTTCCAAGCAAAAAGAGGTTATGCGTGGCATATGGCATATCCTTAGCATAGTGTTTAAATAATCGTGCTTGTTGTGCTCGTAATGTCTTTCCCTTAAAGGAGCGCTATACAATATTGTAGACACGAATATAGCAAACAACTATTTTCTATATAATTATGAAGGAAGGAAGGTACCACCACACACAACCTAACTATAGCAATGTGCTTTAAAAACGTTGTGTCATCCCCCCGTCACCGCTGCAGACTGCATGTCAGCGCATGTACAGGGTAGATGGGGTGTGGATCCCAAATGGTGTCAAGTGGTTCTATCATTTTCCAACTGCCAGCTAACTCAGAACATCTGGCCTTGGGAGGAAGGGAGGAGGGTGGAGGGTGACCGTGTCAATGGGAACCTTTGTCCGTCCCATCAACGGCACAAGACCGGGCCGCCATGATGAACAAGGAGGTGTGTGTGAGAGAGAGAGACAAATGTCTATGCATGTGGTCACATTATACACTAAAACCTTGTATATATTGGACATTAAAATGTCCAGGATTCATTTCCATGGGCCTGATTGGAATGACTATCACTATTCATATTTAGACTTGAACGAGATAGCGTTGTGTTTCATGATGAATTTTTCTTTCATTTACTTTTTATTTGTCCATTTTTAATTCTTCCCAAAAGGCCCCTCATGCCTTGGTTTATGCTACGGCAGTATTCACTGCTTCCCTTGACACAAAGCGAATGCTGTGTTTCAGGGCATATCGGTGTCCTTCGTTTCTTGCCAGGACGGACTGGCTGGCTTCTTTTTTAGCTAACTTTCCATCCATGATTCAATTACATTTAAACACAATGTTGATCCCTTAACAGCCAATACAGTGTAATGGATTGAATCTGGCATGAACTTGGATGCACATTTTCTTTGTGTGTTAACTTGCACTAAATGTAGACATGGCACACACACACACGTGCACACACACGCACACACAGCTCATCCCTATCTTCACAGTGGTGTAAATGGGAGCCCGGGACAAAGTCTAGGGAGAGGGCACATGTTCCCTATCGGCAGTGAATACTAGCCCGGCTCCAGGCGACCATTGCTCTCAGCTCAACTTCCACTGAAATCGCAGCCTGGAAACACGGTTCCCTTTAGCGTTCGCACAGCTGCCTGGATGGCGGACCAATCAGCGTCCATGGGGGTGTGATGAAATTGAAGTCTAGCGTTCATTTTGAAATGGCGGTAGAGATGAAGCGATACTAACAGTTGTAGTTGTATAATCTGATTGGTTAAAAGGCTGCGCCAATAGTTTCATAATTAACCCAAAAGTCCACGTCCATTAGAATGCAACGGCTGTACAACAGTCCCCAAGAGAGCAAGTGCATTGTCAGGTGATTACAAATGAAACAGCTGTTCCCGCTCTCACAGTGAACATACATCTCCCAGAATTTCCTTAGGGAGGGAGAACTCTTCTGCGGCCTGTCCGCACCTCGTTGTTTGGTGTTTGGATTCACAGATCCTCTCACTTGCTCACACAGAAATAGACTAGAGACATCATGAATCCTGTTTTTCCCGTCTCAAGCCACGTTAGCGAGTGCAGACGAGGACCGTGTGAGGTCTCGCATTGGACCCTTACTGTCGCTGTGAAGAATGAAGACGGCGATGGATGACCGCAGTCAATCTGGTGTTGTTTTGTAACAGCACAGTTCCTTAGGCGGTATACTTATCAACCTCGATCATAAGTCAAGACTGTTAATAATATTACTAGACTATTAGCCAGGAGCATAAAAGGCTTGGATCTTATACACAAGGTGAAATGATAATCCATATACTCTTGTCTTTGAACACTTTATTTAAGAAAGTGTGCTGGTTGCATCTTGAACTGCTCTAATTGTGTCACCAACTGTAGTGTTAACAACCCAGTGGGCTGGAGACTCTATTGTCTCCTGTGTCTCGCCTGTTCTCTTCCCGTGATGGAACACAGCCGCTGGACCTAACATCCACAGACTCCAACTGTCCCTTCAAAAGCTGCTTTTGTGTTTGTGGTGGAGATTTATATCTTTCTGTCTCCCTCCCGCTCTCTCTCCCTGTCTCTCTCCACATCTCTCTAGCTCTCTTTCTCTGTCTTTCTCTCTCTTTCTCTCCATGCTGTAAACGGTCTTTCCAATCTCACAGGCAACATTCAGAGGCCTCCCTCATCTCTGAAGACCCACATGAAAGCACAGGATGAGGCAGTTGAATGAGTGAGAGAGAGAGAGAGAGAGAGAGAGAGCTAAAGATATTTGAAGAGCGAAAGAGAGAGAGGTTTTATTTGTTCAAGTGATTTATCAGTAATTCTTAATTGCTTAAAATCATTGTTCACATGACAGCCCTGCACTGTACGTAAACATAGTGCTGTTGTATTATGTTAAAGGCCTAGTTGTGTGTAATATCCATAGCAACCACTTGAATTTATTTTCAGTGAGTACCAGTCTTGAACCCCTCAATGCAAAAGCATTTGTCTATGTAGAAAACGTCAGCGGCTAGCTAAGCTTTTACCAAGACAACAACATCAGCGTATATCTGTTTCAAAACATAGCTACTGATTGGATGATATTTAGGGAAGTAGTCTTATCGTGTAAGAAAGTTTGATTGACATGTACTAGTGCCGCCCTTATGAGAAACACTTTGACTTGAGATATTCCAGATTGATAGTTGTGTCTAAATTAAATCAGAGCTTCCAAGCATCAGCATGGTCTCACAAGGCTATAATATCTTGCCACTTGGGGGCAAAGTGATGCAGAACATGGTCTCTGCTCCATACCCAACACACACTGGGGCTGTGGTTGTCTTGACCTATAACATGCTGTAAAACTAATAGCATAGTATCCTTTTTGTTTGTGTGATGATGATTAGTAGATTTTCCAAAACCACTTAGGAATTATGCATGTTTACACTATGGAAATACCCTACCCAAAGTGTGAAGGTTTTAGAATAATTGAAATTGCACAATGATACTAGAGCTTTCCCTCATGAACAGATAACAAATACTGGTTGAATTTATCCTCTCAGAATTGTTTGCATTTGTGATCGTATAAATTACATTTCCTTCCTTGACATTGTTATTTACTCATGCTTTGTCCTTTTTCCTTTTTAACATAAAACGTGTTATATGTCATGGAGGAAATACCAGTCTATGTGGCAATAGAGATCATATTATAACTCTCTTGTTCTCTCTCTCTCTCTGAGTCTTGGCACAGGAAGCCCAGCGCAGATGCAAGTTATCATTATGGGTTTTCCAGGGTAACGCTTAACTGACTGGTCAGGTCTATTCTAGCCCTCATAGGCGGGACAGGGTGGATTTTCACGAGGTTGGGAGGCAAACACACATTGGGTGACAAATCCACAGCAGTGTAGCTCTTCCGAAGACATCAGTGATGGATGGGTGGGGTGCCACTTACCCAAACAGACCCCCTCCCCTCCACCATGCACCCGGCGAGATGACACTCGTCTGGACCCAGATGTGAATGCATCTGTGGTTTGGTTTGGTTTGGTTCCTGTCCCATCCTCCACGGCTGTAGCTTCACACTTTAGTTCCGGTTATCTGAACACGCCATATAGGACCTACATAGAGGGCCTGAGGTCTGTTGGCGGCCCAGATTATGGCCTTCTTCGGAGCCAGGCGTGCAAAAAGAGTTACCTGGTGGCTGTTTACAGAGCGAGTGTTTGGTTTTGTAGGTCACTGAGGTGGCTGCCAATCATTTGTGTGTGTTTAGTTAAAGGGATAACACATCTCTGGCGGCGTGTTTAAATATGTGTTTGAGAGCTGTGTAAACCGTTGTGTCAGAAAAAGACAACATAATATGATATGTCCCGTCTAGCTCTGCAAATCTGCTGTTTCTCTTTTTTTTGTGACGAATCCCCTCATCTTACATCACGCATCACGCCATTAACATTTATTATATCTTGGAAACATATGTGTCCAACGTTGGAAAGTTATATGATATCCTAATAACGATAGGTAGAACGTGTTTGCTACACAGCACTATTATACAAATTTGTCAAATTAAGATATTTTCTTACGTAATTTCAGTGTGAGTGTGCCTCTGTTGAAGGCAAACTCCATTTTGTTTTTGTAACTGCAGTGGCCAACATTCCTGAAAGTCTATAACTTTTCCTGTGATAATGTATGTATTTGAAAAATGTGGCGTATGAGCCACATCTTTTTTATTTTCTCTGGAAGTGATGCAGGCTGCTCGGAATTAGTAACACTGAAATAACAAGGGTAAAAGCACATTTTCAGAAGCCTGAATATTACACAGATACCATCTCTTCCTGAGTAAATTACATTTATTTTAGTCCTGGGAACATTTCAAGCTCCCCATCGCTCCTTCAAACTGTGTTTGATTTGGATGTGATTGTTTTTAATTAAAGTCCAAATTATGTAATGAGATGATAGAGGGAGAGGCTGGACATCACTCCAAAATATATCTATAATCCATTTCTTCCATGAGCCAAGTGAGTTTGGCAGTTATCGCCCAAAACATTTGAATTAGAAGTCCAAAGTATAAAAGCACTCTCCAAAACAGCAGTGTAGAATGTCAGAATCCTGTTTTTCAACACGACATTGGCATTATTTAGCTCGGTCGGTCTTACGACTCGCACCGCACTGCATTCATCAGCAGAGCCAGCCTGCTTGTTCTTTATTAGAACCCCACCGGCCGTGACCTGCCATCGGTCACACGCGCTCCGCGGGTCGAGGGAACGTCCTTTGCTCCCAAAACCTGCGTCCCGTGGGAGCAGCTGTATGTCTGGGGAGGTGGGGAAGAGGAGGAGAGGAGGAGGAAGAGGAGGGGGAGGAGCAGCAGATTGATGGTAAAAGGGTGGTCAAGTGGTGGTCAGGTTCATCTCACAGTGAGGAGGGAGGCGGTGTAACACACGCGCACACACATGCACACGCACACACACTGTGTCTACAAATGTAAATAGTCTTCAGTGTGGAGGAGTGTGAATGTGTATGTGTGGATGGCATGCCTGTCTGTGCGTGTGTGTGTGTGCGTGTCCATGTGTGTGTGTGTGTGTGTTCTCTAACTGCATGCATACTTTGCGTGTAGTTGGGCATGTTTTACTTCACTGAGATGATTTTGCCTGATGATTTTCAGTACGTTTATATTGGGCGCACAGCCAAGGCCAGAGCTCTTAACAGGGTGTCAGGCATTTACTGCGTGTTTAAATAAATGTATACACACACGCGTATAACAATAAACTGCCATAACAACCCCTTCAAGCTATGCATATCTCTACTCCACTCTTGAACACACCAGCAAACACAGCCCACCTGCACACACACACACACACGCGCGCACACACACACTGTTGAGTGCTTCCAAAGCATAGTTTGTAGGCCTGTAATAGATTGTTTTCTCCCCTCCTTTTGCCCTGGGGTGAACTCCGCCATCTACCCCTCCCTTCAGATTGGCACCCTTGTTTGATTGAAACCTCCTGGCTACATATGTATATAATCTCTCCACCTAGTCCTGTGTCTTCCCCGAGGCCTCCTCCCAGCTGGAACACCTCCCAAGGGAGGCGCCAGGTGGCATCCTTCATTCCGATCATGATGGGTCGTAATCAATGTTTATACTGACTGTAAATGCAATAAAGGTGTAAAAAGCTCATTTTAAACAAAAACACCTTTCCATTCAATGCCATATGCTGTAGGTTGCTCTCTCATATGCTCCGCCCCTCACATTGGAAACACATTGCCAAAGCTGGGATAGTGTTGAGTCGTGCGGTCGAGGCAGGGCTGGGTAAAAACACCAGATTATTTTCTCAACACGCACCCAGAACGGGCAGCTATAGCGGATTGTGAGTAGATATTCGTGACTTTGACAAAATGTGCGTTAGCCAACAATCGCTGACTAGCCCTTTAAATCAGTGATTTAAATGTTCGTTTCCATGTCTTTCAAAAGGACCTGTCTAAAACCAAATGTCCACATTTGTTCCTCGGAAGGAATAAAAACCTAAAACACGGATTCCTCCTGCAGGAAAAAAATAACTATTTTCCATGCACCTTTTAAACTAATGAACATTCAAGAGTAGAAACCTAACCTGAAGGAAATGTTTGACTTGGAGTAAACCGTAGAGGAATCCTGAATGTATTTCTGTTGCTGGACTCTGTGTCTGAGATCGCATTTCTCCCCCCCCACCTCCATCTATGTTCTGGCTCCATCCTCATATGGGTCCAGTATGTTAATCCACTATAAAAGAGCAGCTCAAAGTATTGCACCCAAGAGAAATACGGTATGAAAAGGGATGGGGCCCATATGGAACAGGCTATGTGCTGGTAATGTGTGTGTGTGTGTGGGTGTTGGGGGTTGGGGTTGGGCAGGGTAATATCCATCACATAGCCTTGCTCTCCTGCCTTTGTAGTGTAGTTGAGGGCCACAGCTGCAGTGGTGGAATTTGATTCTGTAAGGAGAGATGTTTATTACATTTCACCCAGTGGAGCCAATCGGGAAGATGTCCCTCGGGTGGTGATTTGCACTGGGTTCACTGGATCCAGCTGACGGCTTCATCCCTATAAGGGCGCTGCTTAATTCTGCTATCATGTCAGCGCTTGCAGGCCCAACGGAACCACCATGAACGCCGAGGTCTTCCGCGATAAGCTGTGAAGGTTGATGGTCTCTGGCAGATTTCCATCAAATGTGCTGTGAGATGCGGCCATGCTCTCTGCCTTGGTAACAGCGTCTTTACAGTGTAAATGCTGTTAGTGGCCCGTGTGTTGTGAGCCAAAGCAGCAGCTATAATTAACTGTCGAGCATAAAACAATAGCTGGGTCTAGGTGGACAACCTTTGGCGAGTTCCCCGGCCAGAGAGTTGGAATGAGAAGGAAGGGGGTGGGAGTGTGGGAGAGAGGGAAAGAGGGTCACAGCTGTATTGTAGTGTGTTGAGGGGGATTTACAGTTTCTGGGATGGATGGGATGGGGTGGCTACATAGGAAACAGATTCATGAAGTCATGTCAATTAAAAAAGACATTTAAAACGTTTTTTTTTTAAACCTTGTAGCCTTAGTGTAAACAGCCTGACACAGCACAAGCTGATTACAAGCGAGGCAGATGGTTTCCACTGCAAGGGAGTTGTGTTTTTGCATTCCCCTGTCACGGGAGCACTGAAAAATGTGCACACACACACTCTTACATGTGCTTGGGTATATACAGTATACCCCCCCTCCACACACACACACACACTTACATGTGCTTGGGTATATACAGTTTAATAATGAATGCCAAGGCTGTGTAGGAACAGCAGTTTACCTTTTCAGCACGCACACATAACGTGCAGCTATAGCGGACCAAGAGGAGATATAAAACGTTGAATTTAACAAAAACTACATAAGCATTCAATCGCTCAATGCACTTTATATATATCGTATCTGCGGCAAGTGGCGCAGTGGTCGCGCGGGGCAACAGGTGATCAAGAACTCGCTGGTTCGAACCCTGCGAACTCCTCACCAAGTGTTGAGGTGTCCTTGAGCAAGACACCTAACCCTAAATGGCCGGTGATGGTCAGGTGTCTCCTTGCATGGCTGACATCTGTGTGTGAATGGGTGAATGTGAGGCAAATAATGTAAAGCGCTTTGGATAACAACGCTTTATAAATGCAGTCCATTTACATCCTCCAGCTCAGATGCTGTACGGTGCACACGTTTAAGCTTTGAAGACGAGTGCCCTCCTTGGGTGTCCCTGAACGCTGAACTGCTTCATGCATGCCCGAGACACGCCAGGCTCACCATGTAACCCACGAGGTCGGCGGCTCTGCGTTTTGATGCTCTCTTAATGTAAGAGGATGCTTTGATATGGGGGTGGTGGTGGATCCAATGTCCCTCCTGCGTGTGAGATCCTGCCACAGCATGGCTAGTTGGACATGCTCGGGACCAGGATGTGGGCTGGTTGCAGTGCATTACTGTGCCGTGTGTCAGCCGGAGGGATATCCTGCTCCTCTCTGCTGTGTTTTATGTGCTTCTGTGTAGGTCCAAGAGATTCTATGGCTTTTCTAGAAAGTTCTTTCCCCTCACTCTCCCTACACACACACACACACACACACACAATTCGTTTGGCAAGATCACGCCTTGCGATAAATTGTTTGCAGTGTCTCTCTGACGTTTGACGTTAAAATGACTATGACTGGCTACTGCCGATGTCTGCTGCTGCTCAGAATTCAGGCTCACGCTGCTGTAGCCTGTAGCCTGTTGGTCATTCAACCCCCCTAACAACCCCCCCCCCCCCCCCCCCACCCCCCCCCCC
>JAODLL010078777.1:5271-15850 GCA_026546735.1 Forbesichthys agassizii | reverse complement strand
GAGAGAGAGAGAGAGAGAGAGAGAGAGAGAGAGAGAGAGAGAGAGAGAGAGAGAGAGAGAGAAAGAGAGAGAGAGATTCCACAATCGGGAGAAATATATTTTCTGTTGGCTAGCCACCTCACACCTTGCCAAACTCCACTCAGCCATGACCTTTTGACGCTCAGCCCTGGTTCACACACACACACACACACACACACACACACACACACACAAGCACCCCAGACACAGTAACGTAAACATGCGCTGAACCCTGCCTTTCACAGTCAGTGGTTGGGAACATCTAGAGGTGTGTTTCACCCTGAATGACATCCTGTATTGTCTGGCTACATGTTTACACTCCTTAGCCTACATGCTGTGTGTGTGTGTGTGTGTGTGTGTGTGTGTGTGTGTGTGTGTGTGTGTGTGCGTGTGTGTGTGTGTGTGTATGTTGTACCAGGCAGGTGAACATGCAGACAGAAACCCCCTCTGTGCGGGTTCTATCGCTCTAGTCATAATAAGAGTCCTGGCTTTATCATGTGAAGTCAGGGTGTGTGTTTGTGTGAAAGACATCAACAGAGTTATGAATTCAGCACCGGAGTGTTTTCTGAGATCTGAAAGAGATATTCCACCCTCACACAAACAATGACTATCAATATTCATCCATACAAAACACCCAACATTCTCTCCATCGCCCGATGCCTTTCAGATCTCTATTTGATGGCTAAAAACAGCAAAACAGCTGTGCTCACACCAAATATTCACTCAGCCTGCAGATTGTCTGAGTCCTTAACATGTAACTTGATAATAATAATAAGCCTTTTAACCTCCTATTTTTTATACATTGATAACTTCACCTACATCCTTCCCACTCTGATTACATGAACACGTTATATTTGATAAAATATACACTTCTTTAAATTGTTCATGATATAGGCTGTGTTTAGACTAGACACCACCCTTGCCCATAAAACATAAAATACACACACATGCAGATGTACCGAGTGACTCATATTATGCATTATCGTATTGAGGCATAAGGACCAGGCTAGTGAAAGATGTCTTTATCGGGGAAGTCATGCACAGCCTGTAGAACAGGTGTTCAATGGATATTGTAGCCTCATATCCTGTATTTTTCAGTTTGTCCCACAGCTGCAGACAATGATGCACAACACAAGCCCCTTATAGATAGCAGGGGGCAGCTGGTAAACCCGTAGCGCATAGTGTGTAGATTATCTACGATATACTTAGCAATAGAAACATTATAATAATACAGTACAATACACCGTATGTTATATTGTTATGACTGCCTCATTGAGTGTGCTGATAAGAAACACTGACAAGCTTTGTAATATTCTGAACATGTCAAGATGCCATTATCACATCATGTATCATTCCAATGTTCCAAATGGAATGTTTGTATCTAGAGAATCTCCTATTACAGACCTGTCAGATGAAAAATAGTGTTCGTGGGCCTACATGAAAATGCTGTCAATATTACTGTCAATATCTGCATCTGTGTACCGTATTACAGCACCTGTGTAACGACTATGAGAGCTACTCATAGAATCCAGGCTGTCAAGTACGGTAGCCTATCGAAGGTCGACTGTGTAGAAACACATAGAAAGAGTGTTCACATGATTCAGAAGTACAGTTACACACATGCCAACACATAACCAACAGTTTCGCATCTTAGTATTTAACAAAAATGGTACAAATCGGAAGAAATTTTCCAACATGACCTAGAATCGTGTACTTACTTAATATCTTTACATAAGCATGGCAACAGACAACGTTGTGGCACAGAGATGTGTGGATTCTTTACAGGGGTAACATCGGCGGGCGGGGTTTATGCGCCGTGTGGTCTTAAACAAACGCCTGAGGAACTCCGTTAATTCCTTGCCTTGTTACATTACGTACATTTGTTAAAATCGAGCCCACTCGTTCTTTCTGTAAACTGCGTCATCATAGCGCGACACTGTTGTTAACATTACGAGTGCTGGTGGGAGGCAAGTTTATTGTTTTTAAGAAATCAAATTTCTCGATTTTAACGGGGCTACCTTTTGATAACACATTACTATTTAAGGTAGGACCACATTCAGAATAGTGAGGCTAATTTGTATCGATTATTATTACATAAATAAATACATCGAAGAATATACTTAGCAGCCACTAGCACATCGTCTATGGCTGTGGTATTGGTTAAATCATGCATAGTACTCAATAATGCTATACTGTCTTCCTTGTATGTTGTATTTTTGTTAATAATGCATCCTGACTTGAAGAAATAACAAGTCATTGTGTTAGGAGCTAGGTAATCCCAATGCGAAATGTATTGTTACTTTATGCTAGGTTGTGACATACATTGCCATTATGTTAGAATACATACTATAAAGTTAACGTATTCACGTAGTGTGTATTATGTCAAATGGGAGACGTGTCCATCTTTAGCTTTATATCTCTCTTTCTCTACCTGACTGTTGTCCTTCCCACAGAAATCGTATGTCTTCTGCAGCAGATTCAGTAGAAAATGCCTCCATCATGTCAGAGAGTATGGCGCATGATGGGAACCGATTATGGATTGGCAATATTGACCCAAAAATCACAGAGTGAGTGCCATCCATAGAACGCCAACCATTTTACGTCGGTGCTTTTATTTATCGTTTCTCTAACCGTAAATATATTGTATTGTTGTCATTCCCCATCTTCAATCATTGTTGCTGTTGCGTCGTTGTTGTTAAAAAATTATCTGTGGGAATTTTGTTTGGAAAGACTGGTAAGATAGAGTGATGCCAGAAGACATTATTGTCCCAACACACTACTTACTGCACTTCTAAACACAACACTTTTAGATTAGTTGTGTCCTTCTGGGCATCCTTACATAGGTTATACATCATCTCCACTGTTTGATTAGCATCAGAGATTACATTTTTCAAGCATAACACATTTTAAGGTGACATGTTTTAGTCATGTTTTAGTCTCAGTAATTAGCAGTATTATATCAATTAAATATCAGGTCTGAGATTTAGACAAACCTAATGAAGAATAAATGTGCTGTTTGCTTTTACGAACAAGACACACATGCGTGTGTGTGTGCGTGCGTGTGCGTGTGTGTGCGCGCGCGCATGCCTGAGCCTCACATTTAATTTCACCAGGCCTGGTTCTGCCTGAGACCATGGGCTCTATGTTTATGATTGATTAGCTCTGTGTGTGTGTGTGTGTGTGCGTGTGTGTGTGAGGCTGTGCAGACGTGCTGGGTGTGTGAAAGAGAGGCAGCGAGGCGTGGAGACCTGCTCTGCTGAGGAGCAGTCTTCATTCGTCACTCACCTGCCCTGTTTACTCTCCTGCTTGCTTACTTCTGTCACCGCAGGTGTGTGTGCGTGTGTGTGTTGAGGTGGTAGTTTGTGTGGTTGTGTGTGTAGCACTGAGGTTTGTGTGTGTGTGTGTGTGTAGGTCTGAGGTGTGTGTATGTATGTGTGTAGGATGGAGGTGTGTGTGTATGTGTGTGTGTTGTACATTCCATTGTCTGCATTTTTGCAGCCATCTTTGTGTTCTTTGGCACCTATTGAAGTGTGTGTGAGAGAGAGAGAGAGAAAGAGAGAGAGAGAGAGAGAACCAACCAACCAACCAAGAAAGCACCCCTACCCTGCGTTACATGGCCAGGGAACGCTGCACGGGGTGTGTCTGTGGGGCCTGCTGGAGAGTGTACGGTCTGCAGCCCACGGTGGGCGTCTAGACAGGCGCTTCCTTCCCTTTCCAACAGCTCTGCATTGCTTCTCCTCAAACAGCCTGGTGCTGCTCTGCAGAGAGAATAACAGGACAAATGCCCATGGCCCCCGCTGCTGTTAGGAGAAGATTAATTAGCTCCCGAGAAGCATGGGCGGGCAGTGTGGTTCCACTCTAGCGAGCCAGGCTTGAATGAAAGCCTAGCCTAGTGTGTAAGGTGCTGCTTATAGGATAATAAGGGATATGACGGGAAAAGACACACACGGTTTCTAGTGGCGCCTAAACAGATGTGACCTAACTACTTGACTACTGAAACTTAAACTTTAATGGAATACCTAAACGAAATACCTTAATGGCAGGTTTTCACTATATGAAGGTATGAGAGAGAATTCTTGCAAGATTTTGCAGCTTCTCGTGGAATACTGGACACAGTTTAGCATCACCACATTCTATTTCAGTTAGGCTAAGGGTTTGGTCTACGTAAGCTACACGGACGAGAATGCATTGAGCCACGCAAGGAGGGTTTGACGCAACGCAAGCGCGCCTGCCATTTAAAAAATGTTTGTTTAAAGGCTCAGTCAGCGAATCAACTGATACGCGTAGCACTTTTGTTTGCGTTCACGTAGGCGTAGCTTGCGTAAACTATGAACTAGCCCTTAGTGTCACTTCAATGTGCACTTCATTCTGCCACATTGTGTTTGTATGGTTCATGGTTGTCTGTGTAAGTCAACTGTCAATTTCCTTGCGTTTATGTTGTGAATGTGAATTGTCCGAGCAGTATCCCTACTTGCCGAAAGCAGTTTGAGTCGCACTGACAAAGAAATCATAGGTGTCTAGTCCACATAATGTATCTGAGAATGTCTGTCTTCTGTTCTGTCTCTGCCGACCGTCTGTCTGACACCCTCTTGGCGGTGACTCTGCCCATATTGACACCAGTGTAGTTTTATTTTAAAGGTGGAGTCATTATGGAGAATGGTGTTAATTGTAACTGGATCAAAACAAAAACACACCACCCTTCAGTGTCATAGGGTGTTCCCCCTCAGATGCTCCCCCCCCTCCCCCCCATTTGAACACACATTGCTAAGGTGGTGGTAGAGTTGTGTGGTGGCACCCGTATGTGTGTGTTCCTATTTAGATATTTTGCTGAATTTGGGGTAAAAAAAAAGCATCTTTACCATTCAAATTCAAGAGGCTGCATTCCCTTCTACCACCTGAATGCTCAGTGGTTGGCATTCCTCTCTACTCTTCCCCATTCAGAGCCAATCACTCATTTATTTAGCCAGCCGCCCCCCCCCCCCCCACCCACCCCCACACAGTGTGATACAATTGTTACCACTGAGGTGGGTCTGAACCTCTGGACGAGCTTTAACACAATCAAGGAGGGTACCTTTAAACAAATCCGATGCATTTTTACATCATTCCCTAATCTCAGGAGATTAGCCAGATGAATCCGGCATGTTCTGAATCACTGTGAGATCCCCGCATCTTGAATCACTCTGTGAGGTCAAGTCACATTCCTTGTGTTTGCAAAACGTACTTGGCCAAACAATTCTGAATCAATTGAGAACAGGAGAGATCGTCTGGCTCACGAGAGCAGTCTCTGTCGGCCTGTGGTTTTGAATGGTTTCAGTCTCATGACGTGAGAACGCAGCAGGTGTTCTGCATCGTACTGCCAGATATACCTTGGGCCAGAGGGCATCTGTTGTAGCCAATGTATCCTTTACATTATCTTAACCTACAGCTTATTGTATTTGCTCTGTTGTCAAAGTTGTTTTCTTTTATTTGAGTAAAGGCTGAATTCAGAAATTGCTTGCATGGATCCTTAGTTCATATTGCTTCCAAAAGCATAATGCAGCTCTATATGATGCTAACACAGATGTGTAAACCATTCTGGGACTTCTGTGTCGGCTAAGTATTCTATTCCGAGTCAGATTCGGTAGTGGTTGTTCACCATTTTGCTTTTGTTACTTTTTACGGAGCCAGGTCTGTGTAGAAGTACTTGGTTATCTTTTCAGCACGCGTAGAGAACGGTAAGATAGCGGTATGCAAGGAGATATTTGATGAGTTTGACAAAAAGTGTGTTATCTTAACAATTAGCTTGCAATAGCGGACTATGCTTTTTAAAGGCAGGGTTAGTCATTCTTGATAACTTTGAGCTCAAATCAAAACAGTATTACTCCGCATTCTTCTGCGGTGGCGTTCCACACATAGAAACGCATTGTGAAGCAAAGCGTAATGCTACGGCTTTGTTAATACAAGCGGTGTTCACCACTTTGTTTACGTTCCTACCAAGACTCATGTCTCATAGTGTGTGTGTGTGTGTGTGGGGGGGGGGGGTCTTATCCCGCCCGCTGTGCTTGCTTCCTCAGCCGCTCACCTTTACCCTCCAGTGGGTTGCCTTCTTCCCATCCTCACCAACTCCCTTTCCTCATCTTCCTCCGGGGGGCCTTTCCAGCTCTCGGGAGGGCCGGGCTATTGTGACCTTGGCCTGCTAGCATGTAAATGTGCTCTGAGCAGTGTTGGGTATTATTAAAAGTAGTTAGTTACGTTACTAGTTACATTCACAATCACTGCCCTGCCTCGCCCCTTTTGGAACAATAATGAAATGGAGTCAACAGTCAGTCAGAGTGAAAACATTGCCACCGCTCGAACACATTTTGTTTTCCACACATTTTTTTATTTTATGTGTATCCTATGTTTTTCTAAATGTGTGCTCCTGCTCCTGCAAATGTACTTTTCTTTAAATGTGTATTTACAATGTAAGATGTTCTTGTGTGTTTTGAAAGGCGTCAAATAACATAATAACATGTATTATTATATTATTATTATTATTATTATTATATGATTGGACAGGTCGGTTCAATTAGCCTACCCTAAGTTTGCTAGGACCAGCAAACTAATAAAGGCACGTCTTCATAAGATGGAAGTCCAGGGGGTGAAATCTTGTAGCGCGGTAATGCAACATTACTTGGATTAACATTTGTAATATTATTACCGTTTTGGAAATAGTCATTTGTTGCATGAGTAATTACTAAAAAAAAACTAATATTACAGTAACTAGTTACTGCCCAACACTGGTTCTGAGTGTCAGCTGACCCATGCCGTTTTGCGCTCTCTCTCTCTCTCTCATCTGTATCTCTTCTCTCTTTCTTCTTTACATTCAGTCTTCTGACAATCTTTCCCTATCTATCTCCCTCCTTCCCCCCCCCCCCTCCCTCTCTCTCTCTCTCTCCTGTGTGGAGGGAAGAGTCTGTGTTCACGTGGGAGGTGGTGAACCCAGGGTGTAGTCTGGGAAAGGGACAAATGCTCGTCTCCCCTCTGGGGAGCCATAGAAGGGTGGAAGGCATTACAACAAACTTAGCTGGAGCCCCCCCCCCCGCTTCACCTCCAAATCCCACGGCCCAGCGTGATACAAAGACACACACACACACACACACAAAGCTTTCCAGGATTATAAATAACTGTTTGTTTGAGTGCGGAAACAATAAGGGGCTGCAACCTAAATATTCTTGGAAGGTTTTTAGCTAGTAGCTGAGGTTATTCCCAGGCCCTGATAGCCAGACGTTGCATTATAGCAATTCTTTAATAATAATGTATTACAGTTAGGCTATGAATTATTTATACAGTAGTAAACTGTTTTTCTTGTTTAAATGCTTACAAATGTACACTTTTATATACAATGGCAGCAAAACCAGATTTGTAAACCAGATCATTTAGTACAATACGTTGATGCACAAACACATGGCCAATAATTCCTAAATCTGAGCAACCAACTTTATATATGAAAAAACTATGAAGAATTGTAGGGTTCAGTTTTGGATTAAAATGACTGCCAAGTACCGTAATTGTAACTCCCGTTGTTTGTTTGAGGGTTTAAAGGTCGTGACTGAAGTTACTTCCACCGACGCTACTCCACTGACAACTGTCAGCATTGGGTCACACCGTGCAAAAAAAAAAAGAATAACAATAAAATAAAAAGGAAAAGTCAATTTAGTCTTCTCTACTGTGTGTTGTGACTGTGGTTACACGGCTAACACGGTTCACCCTGAAAATCAACCGCCCTTTGCTTGAGCATGTGTCTGCGTGACAGAGCCAAACATCTCGGTGGCTGGAATTTGTTTATGCCTTGAACAGGGCTTTTGGGTGGGGGGGGGGGTGGAAGGGTGGAAGGGTGGGTGGGTGCGGTAGGGGGTTTGGAAGGCGGCCTAGGCTTCCTCTTCTTTATTCCCTCATTGTCCTGCTTCTGTATCCTCCACATTGTCTCAGTGAAAGATTTACTGTCACCGGGCTGCTAAAAAGGTGTGATTGAGAACAGCCTGTCATTCTCATTACGTCTGCACCAGATGACCCAGGCACGTCACCCAGGCTGCTGTTTTATCACGTGGCGGTGATGCTGTACTGATGATACTGCCCGTAATGAAATGGTTGTGACTTACAGTAACGGGATATATACAGTATGTCTTTAAGATGGTGTCTAGGTGCAACATTTAGGAGTTTACATTGGCATTACATCTCTCTCTCTCTCTCCCCCCTCATCTCTTCGCCAGGTACCACCTGGTGAAGCTCCTGGAGAGGTTCGGCAAGGTGAAACAGTTTGACTTCTTGTTCCACAAGTCCGGTCCTATGGAGGGACAACCGCGCGGCTACTGCTTTGTCAACTTCTATACCAGAGAGGTACGCACACCTGTGTTAAAGATAATTAGATGAACTACCCAGAACGTCATCAATGACCAGTGGTTCTTAAATGACTTGACCGCCACAAAGAAGTGGCTTATTGCTTGTAATCGTTCCCTTACAAGGTGTTAACTTATATTACAGATCATAAAAATACACATTACGCCTCGTGCACATGGAACATGGAGACGGCAAACTGGATGTAGCGTAGCTCCGTCGCGTGGAGAAAACATATGTCGATTTGGACAATGAGAAGCTATACTTTTAGTGCAACAACAACACTAGAATACTACATACAATGCTAAAGTAAACATAAATTATTAGCCACGAAATAATCGGATTGACTATATTTTATTAAAGTGGTGTAAACAGTTTGCCATCACCATAACAACATATCGTCATTTATGTTTCGTTTTTTTGCCGTCCTCAAAGTGTTTGCCGTGTATCGGATTGCAGTCTGCTGTGTTCCATGTTATTATTATTATTATTATTATTATTATTATTATTAGGCCTAATAATGCAATTGACCTTTCCCAAGCCCCGCCCCTTGCTACATGTCCTACCTAGTTACTGTAACTAGGTAGGACAAAACGCCATAGAAAGCTCTTACAGAAAAACAGACAGTTGACGGAAGGTTCCGTCCGATAAAAAAAAAAAAGCTCAACTGTTACTGGAGGCCAAGCAAAAAGGTAAAGGTAAATTGGTGAGAAATGGACTGTTGGTGATAAATACACCAACTACAGCACGCATCCACGCCAAAGGCAACCAAACAATGACCAGCTCACTGTCCTGATGATGAAGGATCCTTCAAACCAATGCTGGATCTGCATCCTGATCCGGATCTCCTCCAAATCGCAACGCACTAGTCATTAGCACGTGGCTGACATTTTGAATAGTTTGAGAGGTCCTTTTCAAATGTCAGACAAAGGCACAGGTGTGAACCTACCCTCCTTCGCTCAGGAAAAACATATTACCCCTTGCATGGTTCTACACGTTTTAAGCAATCCTTGTAAACAAGCCCTGTACAAAACAACGTTTTTTTTAAAAACAAAACAAATGCAAATACAATCAATGGTGAACAAACGGAAGGTGCATCCAACAGCGACCATTTTGTGCTTTAATTACCTGCCTGCAGTGTGTCGCGCTGCATAACTTTGAGGTTTAATGTGAGGCAGCCCAGCCTCTGCTTCGTAATGAGCCTGGGGACTCTGATAGGAATCTGGTTTCACAACTTGAATCTTCAGTAGGATGTGAGGCCTGCCCCCTAAGGATTATACAGGAAGTGCATGTTTATCAGTGACACGCACACAAACTACTTCAATGCAGTCATTACGCATCAACCCACACATGGCCGTATGCAAAGATAAATAACCCCCCCCCCCACCCCCCCCCATCCCTCTCTCTCCTTCTCTCCACGCAGTATCATTCATCATGAACTATTGTTATCTGTGCTTACGCTCCATTGTACAGACTAATGATTTAATGACATGATAGTAAAATCATCAAAGCTGATTTATGGTTATAATTGTAATGAAGCACTCAATCTCTCTCTGTGTGTGTGTGTGTGTGTGTGCGTGTGTGTGTGTGTGTGCATGCGTGCGTGCGTGCTTGCAGGAGGCAGAAAGGGCTATACAGTGTCTAAATGGCAAGCTAGCGTTGTCCAAGAAGTTGGTAGTTCGATGGGCGCACGCACAGGTAAAAGTAAGTGGCAAACCTTAAAGGCATTTCATAAACCAAACAAAAACACTCCATAATAACATAAGTAAATATTAGATATGATGATAACAATAATTCTTGTTATTGTGACATACCACCCCCCTACATGAAAATAATAGATTAACATGATCCGGCGGCTACTTGTGGGTTTTGTATGCAAATATTTTAAGCACAAACATTGAATTATTGGGAAGCAGCAACTGTTACGTGAATTTCTTTTTTAGCCTTAAGCCTTTGGCCAGACTTAGGCGGCCATTCACCCTTACTGAAACAATGTGTAAGACCAATGTGTAAGACCATGGCCAGGTCTGAGCGGTGTGTTGTTTTCCACCAGAAGTAAGGTTGGCTGGTTCAGATCACAGCGCGCCATGGTAACAATAGACAGCCTGCCTGTTGGCACAGGCTGGTGGGATATCCTGTATGGGGACAAGTCACGCCCCTACACTCATGAACACACACGCACACAGACACGCACACAAACACGCAC
>JAODLL010078756.1:0-15852 GCA_026546735.1 Forbesichthys agassizii | reverse complement strand
CCGATGGAGTGCCTACTCCAGGTGGGGAATGAGTCCTTACCCCAAGTGAAGGAGTTCAAGTACCTCGGGGTCTTGTTTGCAAGTGAGGGGAGTATGGAGCGAGAGATTGGCCAGAGAATCAGAGCAGCGGGAGCGGTATTGCAATCGCTTTACCGCACCGTTGTGAAAAGAAAAGAAATGGGTTTCCTCAGGAGAGGGGCTGGCGTCTCCCGTAGAGATAGGGTGAGAAGGTCAGCTAATTTAAGATATCTACATCGTCCTTTTACGATATCTTGAAAAACGTTTTAACTAGTCAAATTCAGTTGTAGATACAGTATTTTGCGCCATTCAGGGACGTTTTAGCACAATCTAACAATCTATCTAAGTTATTTTAACCCGTCGATTTAATTATTTATTTGCCAGCAGTAGCATTAGCTATACGTTATTTTGTCCCGTCGAATCATACTGCTTTATTTCTATAACCTAATTTAAAATCTAGCAATATGTAGGGTAGGACAGTCTGCCACGGTAGGACAGATGGTCAGAACACGGGTAGCAAGTCTCCTCTCTAATTTATCTCAAAAACGGTTCCTCTCTGTACGGTACCGGTACATGATTTCTTCAAGACATCATTAAAATAACATAACATACACATCCGATCAGAAAGATCAACACAAAACTATTGCTGCCGATGTACGCTGTCTATGAATATACACCGCTAATACACTTGTATAAAACATAAACGCGAGCTGCTGCATGAAACGCCTAAGCCATAATATGCCGCTGTTAGCTAGCTAGCATCCACGTAATTGTCAATTTGACCAAATCATTACAGAATGGAGAATTGACCCAATAATACGGACGGCTATAGTTTTACGACTATATCTAAGTTATCTGGGAATTTATAACACTTTATAAACATGTAAAATTTACGTTTGTATGGCGCGGTTTTCAGAGCTGAAACTCCCCCTCCGCTGCTAACTCAATTAGGTAGGTGTCATGTCTTCAGAAGAAAAATGTGACGTCTTAACCGAAGACCCGCCTTGGTGAGAGGCCTGGCATATTTCATATTTAAGTTCAGTTTAGTTCGTAAAAGCGCGCGGTGACTTGAAAATGTTTGCATTTGAAGGGAGGCGCTGTTTATCTTATTTCATTTGAATATGTCCCGCTGCAAAGCGCATTTGTCTTTGAAAATTAAATTGTTATTTGGGATTGCATTTAAGTTTTAATTGTGTCCACTAAAATGCGGGGAATATTTTGAAAATGAAAATGCAATATTGGGATTGCATTTTCATTTGAATTAAGTCCACTCTAAACCGTGGAATTGTTTGACAATTAAAATGCTTTTTGGGATTGCATTTTCATTTGAATTAAGTCCACTCAAAAGCGTGGAATTGTTTGACAATTAAAATGCTTTTTGGCATTGCATTTTCATTTTGATTTAGTGCTCTATGGACTTCCATAGTTTTTATTGTGGATGTTTAAGTTGAATGTACAAAATATATGGTAATGTCTCTCACTGAGATTTAGTATTATTGTAATAAGAGCAATTTGAAGACACAACTTTAAAAACAAAGCAAGTTAGAGAAAAACTAATCAAAATGTAGGATTGGCATGTGTGTTTTTTAATGTTTCTATAAGAACTGCATTCCTTTGCGTACACAACATTTTCAGAATGAGCTATTTCATGCCACTGAGATTATGATTTCTAGATTCAATATTTAACCTAAATGTTTTTTTTCCAAGTGTTATATTTGTATAACAAGATATGCCAGCTTTATGCACATTTTATATTTATAATAAATACAGCCTGATAGCCCATATACTGTATATATTTTTAATTCAGATATTTTTTTAAAGCAGCTATTACCAATTTAAAAAAACATAATTTATTAGATTTCTATATTTGGGTTCACTACTTTTACGTTTATTACAATTAAAATGTTGTTTGTTACTGAATCAAAAGTCATATAAACAAAACATATCAGATGGAATTAATTTTAAGATTGGAATTCATTTTTGCCCCCATTCATCATGAGCTGAACTCAAAGATCTAATACTTTCTCTATGAACACAAAAGGCCTATTTCTCACAAATATTGTTCACTAATCTGTCTAAATCTGTGTTAGTGAGCACTTCTACTTTACTGAGATACGGCAGGCAAGGCAGAAATATTCTGAGAAAGGTTGTATCTAAAGTCATCTGGAGCGTGGTCAACCGAGCCTATGGTATGGAGATAAATAAACATAAATAATAAACAATAAACAGGTCTTACAGGTGCACACTGCCAAGTTTCACTGTTGCCCATTCAAGTAGGACGTGAAAACGTGAACACAGCAGATAAACAGTCGGTGAGGACAGAACCTATCTGGTAAGATTGCAAAAACACAAAACTCGACCTAACACAGAACGTTATGCCTGCCAAAAACAATGAGACAGAATATTCAATTAGGGTAACTTAACCTCAGCACACACTTGTCCAAAAGTCTTCAGTAAACAGATGAAAGGAGCCCTTCAATAGAATTCGGTCAGAGAAATTTCTGACTGAAAAGGTGTTCCGAGGTCATCTGGGATCAAAAAAACCTCACTGCAATAGGCGTGTTATCCACAGCAATTACATTGATTACAATGGTGGCATTAGGGAGCAGGTACTGTGTAGGGGATAGGCATTTTGCTCAAGGATGCAAACCAAACGTCAGGGGCACACCCAGGACCTCTCGGCTGGGTGCCTTGCGATTAGACAGACAGTGATGCGGGCTTGGATGTGATGGAAACCCTAACCTGTCCTAACCCTTGGACATTTTGGAACTTTTCAAGCCTACAATGTTGCCGACGCTGCATTGTAGTTAACCTCGGTTGACTTGCCGCTCAATATTCTACAGCCTATAAGCTTGTCACTGTGCATGACCTCAGTTATTGATGTCTTTCTTGTATTAAATCAGATTTAAAATGCATCCACAAGTGATTTACAAGTAATGTATACATAGCATATAAAAAAGGGGGGGAAATAAGTAGGCTATTTATTAGTTTTTGACAGTAAATGAGATGCCGGATCCAATCAAATAGGTGCCCAATCCGATGTGGGGGAGCGAGCTCCTGCGTGCTCTGGCACAAATGAAACCCTGGATTAATGCCAACCATGTGCCAGTGCACCAATGCTGACAAACAAGACAGATTGCATTTTTGCAGGTGTTTCGTTTATGTACCAGAATCATCATTGAGATTGATTCTGCCTTTATACATGAAATTAAGTAAACTACATTCATGGTTTCAATTCATACTGTTAAAATGAACCCAGTAGGGAAGGGTTGCTGAAGTTTACTTCAGATTTTTCAACATGATTATAATACAATGATGCTCCATATTACTCACACGTTTTGTTTTGACATCTGACTTTGTAGCCAATCAGGAAAAATACCTATATACTGTGACGTCAATTCTGAAAAGGTCTGGCAAAGGTATGCAGTACTGCATACCTTTGCACGTGTTTTTTTATTTTTTTTATGATTCTAGCATTTCCTGTTAATCTGGATTTACGGTAACTTTCTTTTGTCACATTATTATGTGACAGTATTTTAAGATAGGCTAGTAGCAGAATACATCAAAGTAATGTTTAAACTGTACTACTACTAACAATGATGGCTTATACATAAATTGTTTCAGTATATCTTTAATAAACTTTCCATAACAGACCCTAGCTATACCAATATTGTAAAACTTTAGCCGTTACATATGGAGACCTTTGTAATCTCACAAAGATATTTAGCAAAACACAAGAGACCTGAAGAACAAAATAGAATATATGCTGTGCAATGTATAGACTAAAACACAGGATTGAAAATGTTTTTAAGACAATCAAAATTGAAGGATAATTATATCGACAACCATTACTTCTAAGTTCTATCAGGTATTCTATAGTGTAAGCAGGAATGGATTACATGGCTATTAAATGTATATCATTCCAGAAAGTGTGGCAAGTGTCTCTTCTGGCATGGAATAGAGAAAAGGCCACACCTGTGTGTCACCTCGTGACACAAGCCTTTCCTTCTACTTGGTTTAAATAGCGGACCAAGGTAAGCGATTAATTTTACTGAAGCACATAGATATCACATCAGGGAGTTGTGGACCATATTTCTTCATTAAAAAATCTTGAACAAATTCAGGTGGGTTACAGGCACAACCAAACAGGGTACTTATGATATTGGATAAATTACATGTTTTTGTCACTGCAATTAATGGAGAGATATAGTAGATACTGTACAGCAAATTTGATGTTAATGTTAAACACCCTTTTTCTCAGTAAACATATTAGAAACGTTTCTATTACTTAAATACTTATTTTAACAGCTGTATATTTATGAATGATTCTGGAGATAAGGGACTAAACATGTTTTCATTTAGATCACACAAAAAGGCATGATTGTTTTTTGTTTTTTCTATTATTTTACAGTTCTCAAGCATGTAAAGATTGTGTTCAGTTATGGAAATCTGTAAACTGCCATGTAATTATCTTTCTTTGGATTTCACAGTGTTTGAAAACAGCACATTTGAGTATTCCCACATTTACTCACATGCTTTATCTTTAATATGAAAAGAAAACAAATGTCTTAGGCAAATAACCATGCATGTAGTTCAGTAGGCGTTTTAATATATAAAACAAAAAGATAGAAAGAAATAAAAACAAACAAAAACATCTAATTCCGGATTCACACTACACTATTTTAGCCCAGTCTTAGGCTAGCAGATACGTTTTTGGCGATCGTGTAGTGTAAACTGCTTACAACGCGAGCTGAGTGTCTGCGATGAGTTGCTAAACTTGACTTATATAGCAAGCCATTTACTCAGTAGACTGGATATTGCTTATGGATAGCTGGAATGTAATTTCACCTAGTCAAAACCTTAATGGAAGATACCTATGATATCATTTTGACTAGTCAAAACAACAGTTTTAGATAGCAGTTTTAGATAGCAGTTTTGACTAGTCTTTTTCAAACGGCTATCGCCATTTATGTCTATGGGGTTTCTAATTCTAGATATCTGTAAATCAGTTGGAGATATCCGTAACGTCTATTGTTGATATCTTTTAACAGAATTATGACTCTGTTATTTCAATTCCATATATCTATAATTTAATTCTAAAGATGCACAATTACAGTTCAAGATATCTTAAATCCCCTTCATTTTAAGATATCTTGAATATCACTAGTCAAATTAAGTTGTAGATATCTTGAACTGGAATTCTGACTAGTCTGAATTTAATTAAAGATATCTTAAACTAGAAATGCAGCCAGTCATAATATAATTCTAGATATCTGTTATCAAGTTTTAGATATCTTCAAAATAATTTTGATTGGAGATATCTCATTTTGCAGATATCTTCAACTCTCATTCTGCCTAGTCAAAATGTAATTACAGATGTCTGTAATATGAGTTTTTTGCAAATTACGAGTGATTGTCTTGCTATTGAAACATATGATATCTGCAAGTATTATTTATACTAGTCAAAACTAAATCACAGATATCTGCAATGTCCATTTGGGATGTGTGACGAGTCAAGTATTTTTTTCAGTGACATCATTGCAGATATCTTCAACTGCTGTTTTGACTATTCAAAATGACGTTATAGATATCTTGAATCAAAATTATGGCTAGTCACAATTAATTACGACTAGTTAAAATTACAATGCAGATATATCTGTTATATTAATTCCGGATAGTAAACTGTATTGAATAAATGTTAAAACGGCTTGCCGGTACTTCTACACAGGCATGGCGCTATAAATTGTAACAAAAACAAAGTGGTGCACACAACAACAATATCCTAGCCTTCACAATGTGTTTCTAATGTATGGGACGGAGCTGCTGAAGCAGCACCATATGGCATTGAAGGTAGAGGTAATTTTCATTGGATTGAGTTTATATAACAAGCTTTCTTCAGAAAGACTTACCATACCTAACAAAAATAACACCTGTGATCTTTACCACCCCTTAGATATGGACAGCAGACTGTTATGTGTATTGGTGCTGGGGACATTTGCCTTGATGTCTGTCGGGACAAATGCTCAGACCACCGCCGCACCTGCGACCACCACCACCACCACCGCCGCACCTGCGACCACCACCACCACCACCGCCGCACCTGCGACCACCACCACCACCACCGCCGCACCTGCGACCACCACCACCACCGCCGCACCTGCGACCACCACCACCACCGCCGCACCTGCGACCACCACCGCCACACCTATGACCAGCGTGCAAAACCTGACAGCAGGAACACTACAGGTGAATGATTGTTTAGTCCTGTATAAACTGTAGACTAGAATACTCTTCACAGGAGCAGGTCAAATGGTGTGTTTCTCCCACAGGTATCCATCAACAATAGTGGATGTGGTAGCAGTAAACTGTGTGCCCAGCAGCCCAGTAGCTGTGACCCAGGACAGCCTGGCTCCTGCTTCTTCATCTCCACAGCAGGATCAGGCAGTACCTTTACATTTGAGCTGGCTGGATTGACAAGTGGATACATTGCTGCAAGTGTGTCTGTTAACAGTACAGCGGTATGTAGCGCTTAACACTATTTCTCTCATATATGTCAAAGTGTGTAATATAAGATAAAACTGTATTTCATTGCTATTGGGAGTTATTTTGCTGTTTATTTCTTCATTTTTTTCTTCATTTATTTGACAGCAAGTGAATGCCACCACCTATGTCTGTGCAAATGTCAATGGGTCCGTTACATTCTTTGGCGCTCTTCTCAACAACAATGTCCTAACCCTGACCCAGACGTCAGTGAGTTCCTACACAACAACAGCAGCAATATTAAACAACATAAACATTATCTTTGAGTTACAGGTGGGAGTTTTGTCTCAGTATTTAATACAACAGTGATGTGTGTTTACCTGCAGGTCAATGTACCCTCGGTTATGGGTCGTGTAAGGGCAGATGGGCAGGTCCAGTGCGTTTTTAACGCCACCATACCTACCACTACAACTAGAACAACATTGTACTCACTGGGTGTACTAACTGGAAACTACACAGGTGGTACGTATTAGTCAATATGAAATACACAGCCAGTATACAAAAGAAGGAAAGAAATGTTCATTATCTTAATTTCCTCAAAATGGACTGCTTTTATCCAAAGCACTTCACAGTATTTTGCCTCACATTCACCCAGTCACACACACTGATGGTGATTGCTGCCATGCAAGGTGTGACCAAACACCGGGAGCAGTTAGGGGGGTAGGGGGTTGAGTACCTTGCTCATGGATGCTTACAGGTAGGTCAACACTGAGGTTTGAACCCACAACCTTCCGGCTGGGAGCCAAACACCCAAAACACTCAACCATCCTGTCCCCGAAAAGAAAGAAAATCAGGTGCCTTTAGAAGGGATGTCATGTTCCAGCAATTTGTTGATTATATGCATGTTTTCCCATTAATCCCTACTGTCTCCATATAAGCCCACATGTTGAAATGTAATTGCCTGCCCTACACTGTGTCATCAACACAATTGATTGCAATTGGCTCTGTTTGTAAGAAGAGAGCGACGCTATTTATTCAACACAAACTCTTAATAATGGCTAATACAGGAGGTACATGCTATTTGACATCGCTGACTGGCTCAATTGAAGTGTCAATTAAAGTGGAAACGTTAAGCACATGGCTACGTTTACATGTGTGCTCACTGAAGCTAGGAATCGAAGATTACTTCTGTTATACTTCTTAATTATAGCTGAATCTAGGGACAGCCCTAGATTACTTTATAACATAACATGTCATTAATACAGCATATGGAACAAAATCTGACATTGGCAATACATCAAGTGAGTAATGATTGTGTGTTAGACTTGGATAAATGATGAGCGTGCATGAGAAAGATATTAAGATATGAGCAGATGAACATGATGGAAAGAGGTTGACACAGACTTTTGTAATGCAGTATTTAATACAGTATGTCTTCCCTTTTCATTATGTTTACTAGGTATGTTGGGAACCCCCAGCACTCGAATCCAGACCAACCTTGTTGACTTGTCAAACCCTAACAGTACTGTCACCAACACCCTCGTTAACACCACTGCAACACCTACAACCACCTCCTCTGGCCACGCCCTCACATTCCCTCTGACCCAAGGTAAGCACAGGAGAGACACTTATTTCCTACTGCCTGATGATGAATGTGCTCTCTGTGATGGGTGATTCAGCGGTCTCTGCTAAGTCACCTGATCATAGAGCACCGTAGCACTGCAATGTGGATGAGCAAATAGCCTACTAACACAAATATTGTATTCTCTAACAATTCACAATATCTAGTCCTCTTTTTTCCCCTTAAGCCCTGCTGGTCATTGTGGGAATTGCCATGCTATAATCCACACCTGAATGTGAGCTGAGCCATTACATCTACATAATTCTTCTTCATATTGTTGTTTTTTTTTAATACACAATCAATTTTTTGTTCCCTGTTGTACGATCGGAAAAGTTTACTTAATATTTTAGTAGTATAATTAAATGTGTTTTTTTGCATTTACCCCACATACTGTATACAGTAATAATAATATACAGAACATTTTTAATTGTTCCACAATTGTTGCGTACTCATGTAAGGCACTTTAACAAGCCCCGTCCAACACACATGTAATGAAGCCACTAGATGGCAGACCTGCGTGCATTAGTTTGCACCTGTGCACTTGAATATAATGGCTGCAATTATGAATAACAATATTGCTAAAATAATATGAAGCCTGTGGCAGATAACTGTGTGTGTGTGTGTGTGTGTGTGTGTGTGCGGATGGGCACGCAAGCTAACAACAGTTTTATGAAGAGTGAACAATTTAACCACTTGTTAGCAAAAAATTGTATATTGCGCGTACTGTATATCTACTGTATACTGTATATAATGTTTTGTTTGTAATTTCTGAAATAAATTATTGACTAATATTTTGTTGGGTGGTGTTTTTATTGTGGATGTTTAAGTTGAATGTACAGAATATACGGTAATATCTTTCACTGAGATTTAGTATTATTGTAATAAGAGCAATTTGAAGACACAACTTTAAAAACAAAGCAAGTTAGAGAAAAACTAATCAAAATGTAGGATTTGCATGTGTGTTTTTTAAGTTTCTATAAGAACTGCATTCCTTTGCATACAGAACATTTTCAGAATGAGCTATTTCATGCCATTGAGATTATGATTTCTATATACTGTATATCATGACACAGGGACCATTTATTATTTATAACCTTTCTTCATCATTGTGTATATTTTATGTTTTTATTATCATTTTAAATGAATTGATTTATCATTTTTACTAATGTGTGGGCACTTTATGTTTGACTTAACAATAATTTATTTTGAGCTATTGAAAGTGATCAATTTAATAACCAATTTCTGTCATGCTGCCATACTTTATTTCATTAACAAGTGAACATATTTTGTTTAAATAAACGTAACACTGTGTGGAAGCTTCGTAACTTCTGCTTCCTGGGGTTTCCTTTCACTTTTGCTCGTCTTGTTTTGCTTGTCTAATAAGCTTTAGTAAATGTATCCCTCTGTTTCACCCTGTCTTTGTTGGTTATTGTTTGCTGTTCTGGTGAGTGTTTTCATTCTGTCTGATTAAAAGCAAGATTGTTATACTTCCAACCTGCGTTTGGTTTCTGCCACCCCCACTCATTTTGTGACAGAATAACCGACCTCCAAGAAACCAGCAGGTTGCTTTCCTTTAATTATTTTTTGCTTGCCGAGTGTTTGCAGCCATGGTCACTGTGGGTGTTTGCACGTGGCCATGGATGATGCCAGAGACACCCGTGGAAGAAGATCGCCGTCTCTGTGCTTATTTCGGATACGCACACCCGACGATGCACGTAGACACCGTGGACTGGTTCTCCGACCCCCTCTCCGACTTCTCCGATGACTATGAAGCAGAGTTTTACGGCACAAAAACACCTTTTCAAATTGTGTAAACCACACCCGTACCACAGTACGACGCTGATGAACCCAGTGTTGCCACACAAGGTTTGACGTCCCGAATCACCACAGTTTCCAAGCTCTCACAATTCTCACAGTGAAGTAAAACTGACCATCATGATCTCACGAGGCCAGGAAAAGCTAGGCTTCCAGGAGGAATCAATTCACAGTATGTGTTGTACTGTTGTGCACCACTAGGGGGAGGCAGAAGCAGAGCATGTTGTAAAGGCCAGGTTAAATGAATCCTGAAAGGGGGGAGGATTTGGAGACAGAATGTGCACAACTGCACATTTAGTTTTTCTACTTTACATTGATATTTAAAATATACTGTACATGTAGTTTTACTTATATCATCCCAATTATACCTTGTACATCTTTTTATGAAATAAATAATTCTACTAGCTTTACAGGTTTAACCATCGTGTTAGCATTTTGGACCTTTCGGTAGGCTGGTGTGGCCAGACTATTTCTTTTGGATAAATGTTTATTGTTCAGAGTATGGTCTGGAAAGCCTGTCTTCTTTAACGTTTGATCCACCTGGATAGTGGACCAACAGCGTCCATGGGGGTTAAAACGTGATGACGTTGAAGTTTGTGTTTTGAAATGGTGGTGCTAGATGAAGCGATTTAAAACAGATACAACGGGAACGGTTGGGACGTGTCCCCCTCAACATTGGAAACAGTTGGATTTGTCCCACCCAAAATGTATCCCGCGAAGGAGAAATAAATGTAATTAAATTATGAAAATGTTATTTTGAAAGTGTGACTGATTTACTCTGATTCGCTCTGAAACAGGCTATTTCTGTCTCATCTTAATGTTCGATTGGTATAACGAGGTGAGACTTCACCATCCTTCAAATGTCAGTAGCCCAACCGCTCAACTTTGGATAAGGTGCCTATGTAGCCTAATAGTTTCATGTAAACGGTTTGTGTAATGTCTTCTTCCATGATGCCAGCCTGCATAGGTTGGCTTGAAGCGCTCTTCCTTGAGGATGAATCAGAGACTAATTAGGCAATATTCACATGTCCTGATCATTTTCTGTAAAAAAATATTTTATAGATATTTTTTTATCGACTGTGAGAATTAGTTATTGCTTTTACTCATTATATAGACCCAATTCATTTAAGCCTATCGGCAACCGTTTTTGTGATTGTAGGCTATAGACTACTTGCCTATATAGTCCAATGGTAGAACGTAAAAATATTTTTTTCTGTGCCAAGTCTGTGAAAAGAAAACAGTAACTGAATAGGCCTATCAGTTGTTAATACTGTATGTCTCACTATATTAATAGCATCTCCAGTCGTATTTATGCATCACACAGTCACAAATATGTGCATACTATTGCACTAAGATTGCAGGAAATTAAGTCTTTAACCCTCAAAAGGTGTCCCCGTATTATAATATATCCCCCTTCCCAAAATTAAAGTAACTCCTACACCCTTGGGTACTGTTTAGGTGAAATTGACCCAGAACTTTATTGTGGCTTTAATGGTAATACAGAAATCCAAATGTAGACCTACATTCAGAACGGTCCAAGCCTTAAAGGAGCCCTAAGCAGAACTTTATTTTGGAGCCCCACACCACCTCTGCCCTGACACTAATATTCACAAATACCAATGCTTGCTCAAATGTAACTTTTAGCATTACCTTTTGAGAATGATTTGGCTGGTCGAGGTACACCCTGTTGTGTTGGGTGTTTACCGTGAGAAACGTTGCCGTGACATCATGCAGTGCAGTAAGATGAACGTCACTGCATGTTTTGCATGGTCTTTTACAATTACAGGTATCTGCTGGGTGATTTTGACCACATGTCCTTTCCCCTCCTGTTTTAAGACCTGATCTGTTGATAGGGCTTTAAAGTGGGAATGAAACACTAAACATAAACAAAATAATTCAAGTCATGACGTTGTGACGACCTGGCTTTGCTTTAGCAGGCATGTGGTCCTTTATTGGCTGTATAGTCCCCAATTAGGCTAGTTAAGTGCACCTGGGCAGATCAATTATATAGTGATCTACATTAGAACAACATCTCAGTTCATTGCCATTATGACCTTAAAGGCTTCTCAGCATTCCTACTAGAGACTTTGCAGAATGTGCAAAAGTCTCAAAGGCATTTTTGTCTCCAAACTTAAAGGATGGTGCACTAAGGATAGATCCTAGCCCGCTCTCTGCTAGCTGTCGAGGCTGGCCATACTTGTCTTGATAGTGAATAAAGTGCAGTAGTATATGGTTGGGGCTAATGCATGAGGGATTTTAGCTAGCTGTAGTGCACTTGGTAGCTTCAGCTGGCCTAAGAGTGTCTGCTATTTGTATTGCTCACTGCTCATTGCTACATTGTCAGGAGCCATTTTAAGAAGGGCAGAATCGAAATCAGAGTGAAAACATTGCAGCCTCTCAAACCAGATGATTGGACAGGTTCAATTAGCCTACCCTAAGTGTGCTAGGACCAGAAATATAGTACTTGTAATGCAGTAATGCAGCATTATACTTGGATTAGTAATAGTCATATTATTACAGTTTTAGAAATAGTAATTAGTTACACTACTAGTTACTGAAAAAGTAATAATACTGCGTTCCACTTAACTAGGGTCATTTTGGACATAGGCCTATAAATATAAAAACTTTTTTGAAGGGGGTAAGGTGGGGGTTCGTTCCTGGTGGCTACAGGTCCCTAAGCAGTGATAGTAATATTTTCTACCATTAAAACATAGACCAGTCAATGTTGGATAGTGTTGAATCAGGAAAAAAGTATTTAATAAGAATATACAGTTTTGCGCAATACGGGAAAACGGTTATAGCTTCACATATTAGTTCCACTACGTCTCTCAGGAACAAAGGAAGTTGCTTGTATTTACAGTCAGTTATCAGTTATAGGAAATATAAAGGGAAAATTGCCAAGGGAAAAAAGAGAATGTTAATTACATTGTCTTTAGTTGGTACAGCAGGGTGCAGGGGAATACAATGAAACAGCAATAACAGTAACCAGCAGTAACCAGAAATGGCCATGCTCCATTGTGAAGTGTTCGCAGTGGTTTCCTCCTACTTGGCGACGTAGACCTCTGATCAATTCTGTAACTATTGGACTGGACAGTGCTGAATCAACTGACAATGCTATTTGTGTTTTGATCGCCTCATCTAGCACTACCACCATTTCGAAACACGCTTGACTTCAATAGAGTGTCACAGTGTGGTTCCGGAAGTACATTTCCCATTCATTATCTCCATTGAATTTTCAGAGAATCTTGGTAGCTTGGAACCAAGCCAAATAGCTGCAAGGTTGTGAATCAATCATATATGCTCCGGTAGAAGCCACAAGTCTGTATGATATCAACCTTGTTTTAAGAAAACATTAATCATTTGCAATGTCATAGATAACTACTACAGTACCCACAAAGTGTAACAGCGACATTTCTGATTGGCCGAGCTGGCTTGCCTCGTGATATCATCCTGATCTCGCAAGCTTTATTTGGCGCGTCGGAGCTGTTTGTAACTCAGAGAAGTTTGGTGCTCTTTGTTACCAATGTTTTAAACTCTGTGAAGTCATGTCGGCTAGTGACTAAGCAATATTGTTTATGTTGCAAGTATAAATACTATGAAAACAATTGTATTGAAATACTATAATGTATAAAATACACAATATGATAACTAATTAGGTAGAACCAAGGAAGAATATGCCTTTTATGGGATTTACAATGGATTATGGGATGCGCAGTTCCTTCACTATTAGAATATGTTATGTAATAATAATGATGATAATAATCTTTATTTATAGAGAACTTTTCAAATTCACATACAAAGTGCTTTCACAAAGGCAAATTCAATAAAATATACATGATAATAGAAAACATTATATAGTTTAACAATAATAATAATAATAATAATACAATCAAATCAAACCAGGGAAGGCTCTCTTATAAAAGTATGTTTTAAGAAGAGACTTCAAAGAGTTCACTGATTAAGATGACCTGATCTCTCCGGAAAGGCTGTTCCAAGGCCCTGACAGAAAACTGTCCCCTTTTGTTTTAAGCCTGGGGACCAGAACACATGCCTCTGCCAGAGGACCTCAAGGTGCGTACCGGTGCATACAGGAGCAGCAGGTCAAATATATAACAGGGAGAGAGGCCACTGAGAGCTTTAAAAGTAATCAATAACATGTTTTAATCTATCCTGAAACATACCATACTTCTATGCAAATAAGCCACTGCTCACGCCATGGATGATTGGCTCACCCCGCCCTCTCTTTTATGTAAATTACAGTTGAAATATTTATAACTAATGTACTTTGATCAACATAAGTTTTCATTCACATGACAATGTATCAACCATATTTCAATTATACATGTATAATTTAATAAAATACCATTATCTTTATTGTTTTATAAAACAGCTCCTTGGTGATAAAACAGGAAACAGTTATGCATCTTATTGTGTTACAGCAATAAGCCTTTTAACTTGTAAAGTGCTCTTTGATTGAGATGACAATCGTTGCTGTCTACACTTGCCTGCTCAATAGAAACTAAGATTACAATGAATATAATTAACTATTGGATTACAGAGTGTTTTGCCATCGTCAAACCAGTTTTGGCCTTCTCTTTAATCTCATATAAACCCAGAAACCAAACATTAAAAGCATAAATAGCATAAATACGTCACACGTTGAGAGGCCAACGGGTTGGAAAGTACGGTCAGGGGAGTTTCTATGCAAAGGCAAACTAAGTGGTCGCCTAGTGTGCCACCTGCACCCACCCACTTTTAATAGTCATAAAAAGGGTTTTCCCTAAAAAATTTAAACATTTGTGATTAGTGATATGTTGACACATTTCAAGAGTGGAATAAAAAAATAAAATAAATAAATAAAAATAAAATATATATATATATAAAATCTGCTGTAGGAGGTGCCATCTAGCTGTTAGCTCTCTGTCTTTAGCATTCCAAAAAGCTATCAAAATCTGATAGATCATTAGACAATTGATAAATAGTTTATAGTGATTTTGTTCATTGTTCAATCAGAACACTATTGAATGCAGCCTACACTGTGCCTCAGTTCAAATCAAAACAGTATCGTTCCGCGGACCTCCACCTCACACTCCGAAATGTATTGCGAAGCAAACCGTAGTTCTACGGCTTTGTTGAGATTAGCGGCGTTCACCATTTTAATGATGTTACTATGTAAGGAGCCAGGGCTGTGTAGAAGTATCAGATTATTTTTTCAACACGTGCAGAGAATGGTAAACTAGCAAAATTCGAGGAGATATTTGTTGAATTTGACAACAAGTTTATTAGCTGACATTTAGCTTGCAATAGCTGACTATACCTTTAAGTGTCAGCTCTTGCCTATGGAGTCAGATTGTCCAGAAACACCGCTGCCTGAAGTACTGTATAAGTACTGGACAAGTATATAAAATAAATTCTGATGGTGTAAAACATCTGGGGATGACCGCCCCGTATTGGGGGTCTGCCGGGGTCACCCCACGTCAGGGAGCTGCCCTGCGTCAGAGGTCCACTCCATGCCAGGGATCCGCCAGCCGCCCTGCACCGGGGGTCCGCTGGAGCCGCCCAGCAAACATGAAATGCTGCAGTCTAGCGCACAGGGGCCGCTGCCCCCCCGGAGGAGCTCCGCCTTCAGCGCCGGTCGGTGTGCCGTGGGTTGGGGTCCTACACCGGCGAGTGGTGTTGCCAGGAGGTAGGCCCTTATGGGAGGATGGGGGGGTTGTACTGAAGCGACGGGAGCCGGCGCCAAGGGATGGAGCATCCCCGTTTTCCCATTGGACTCGCCTATGTGGGTCCGTTCAGCGGACACCGGCCTGTGGTCCCAGCACCCCACATCTACACGTGTTGTTTAGTCACCTGCACAGTGTCTGTGTTCGGTGATGCGCTCCTGGTGCCACATCCCTGGGGGTCTGGGGTATGTTGGT
>JAODLL010078714.1:0-15854 GCA_026546735.1 Forbesichthys agassizii | reverse complement strand
TGCAGCACATTCCAGCAGTACATGAGCTGCTCTTGTCCCCGTCAGGCTAAAGCAGCGCACCCCACTCTCCCACAGTCCTCTTGGCATCCCAGCATGCACCACGGGGAGGAAGATGCAGGGAGAGAGTCAGTCTACAGGAGCCCAGGCAAGAGATACACAGCATGGCATCCAGCTGAGCCCTGGAGAGAAAACAGTCCCAAACAAACATTGTAGAATCTAAATCACAGACAATAGCATATACTGGCTAGACTCTCTCCCTCTCTCTCTCTCTCCTTCTCTCAGCCCCCTCGGTCTCTTACAGTGCAAACACCTTTCCCTTCCTCGACTCTCTGTTTCAATTCATTCTCATTGCCATGACCTACCTACTGTATGTCCGTCTCTCTGTTCCACTTCCAATGCTCTGTCTGGTTTCCACTCTCTTTACACCTCAAGTGTGCATAAGGATCGACAAGGGATTGAGAAGTAGCAGAATATAGCGAGTGTTTCTGGTGGGACCGGAGAGCTCTTGCTGGGATGGAGTGAATAGATTTGCATGCTCTTAAGTGAGGAGTGCTTGACGGTCAGCTATTTCAATGGTTCTCTATTTAAAAAAAAAAAAGTCCCTGACACTTTCTGGAGAAATAAATAAATAAATATATTCTGTCCATCTGTCCTCGCAGTCTTCTCAACTGTTAACTCCCTATTCAGTTAAATAAGCTGGATCAATACACTCAGATATATTGCACATTCAAGCATTCTTTGGCACGCTCCACCTATGTGTTCATTTTTATGAGGCATTTGCCTCATTTAACAGTGGAAGGAGGTGTGGTGGGAAGAAATGATGTGACAAGGACGATTTCAATTGAAACCTAATATTGGAAGCAAATGGTTTGTGCCTTTGCCACAACAGTATTCACTTCGTCATTATTCTCTGGTTTTACTTTTCTTTTGCTTTTACTTTATTATAGTTTTACTATACTTTTTAGTTTTATTATACTTTTATTTTTAAGATAAATGAGGCTTTGAGATTCATGGACAGGAAACTCAGGATAGCATTTGGTAATGTATGCCGTACTCTGCCTAATGTGCCTAATACCGCTCATACAGTCGCTGTCAATAAAGTATATTCCTCAACATCAGCTGTTAAAAATGGCAACAAACTCTAACCCTGCAAAGTTTTCCAGAGGGTGGGATGTAGGTTGTATGCTATTAATGTGAGGATAACATTTAAAGGACTTTTTATTTTACTGTTGATTATGTCAAGTTTAAAATAGCTATTTATTACAGGGACCAGATGGCTATTTGATCTCTGGTGTGTCCTGATGGGGCAGTTGATATGGGACAACCAACTCACTTACAACAAGGGTCAGAACAACTCAATTAATCAATACTACATGAAAGAGAGTGCTGTTTTGGCTTAATATCAGCACAGCTGTGAATCTGGCGAGTGGTCAAAGAGGTATAGTATGAATGAAGTTAGAAAGTCACTGTTATAATGAAATATCAGCACTCTTAATTCAATTATTAGTTAAAGGTAATATATATATATATATATTAAAAAAATAATATATATATTCTTTTTTCTTTTTTTTTTTGTTGTTAAAATCATTCCAAAATCATGATCAAAATGAATATCCGTTTGGATATCATTTTAAAGACATCTCTGTACTGCATTGTAGAGATATTTATAGAAATGTGAATGCTAAACAGCTAGCTCCGGCATGAACGGTCTTGTATTACAACTTCCTACCTCAACAAGCTATGTGAGTCACTGTAACATTAATCTGCCCTATAGCTAATTCAAATGCACTTGCATATACAGTTTTGCTTTTTCATTTAGATAAAGTGTCGCATTATCTGCTAAAGGTGTTGCATTGACAGGTGTCCAATAAAAAGTAAACACTGTATGAACATGTTTATGGTTATACTCACATACTTTAAACTGGTAAAAATGAATGGATCAATTATAATATAGGACACAGAGCTCCCTGCCACTGACATGAATGGATTAGCCCTATATTTGCTGAGTGTTTCAGCCAGATAAAAGCATCTGTAGATGCGGACGGCAATCACTTTTTATCGGACAACCGCTTTTGGGCACGAGACCGGCTACTACTACTACTCCCGTGTGATGCTCGCAGTGGCAGTCAACGAAGTTGCGCTTAAGATACACTTTTTAACTGTGGATGGAATAATTCATATACTGACAAGTAGAGGTGTTCTGAAGGGTGGGGTTAAGGCATGTTGGGGTTTTGTTGTTGGACAAAGGACCTGTCCATCACCTGCTGTGATGGTTGTTTAAGAATGAACAATTGGGCTATTATAATCATTAATTAAACCATAATAGCCCACTAAGTTATGAAACCTTTTAGCAAGGATATGTTTTCTGTTTCTGTTTCTGCATTTTATTTCTGAGTGTGCCAGCTGCCTACTTAGGTGGCACAGGCACACCCTGGCACACTCGTGGCTACGCCATAGGGCGAAAGGTGCCGCCGCCAGTGATCTACATGAATACATTACTTTATTGTTAATGGTGCAAAACTGTATGTTAAATTACAATTTTCAGCATGCACAGGTAGATAACGGGCAAATAGAGCAGATATTTGCTCAATTTGACACAATATTTATTAGCACATCGCTAATAGCTTACAATATCTTTAACTTGCGTTGCAAATTACTTTAAAACTGCCCTCTAATGGCTAAAATAAAACTTTATCACAGTACATTACTTTACATTTAAGTTCACGCAATCAACATACTATTTTACAGCTGAGCTACAGTATGGATATTATGGTGAAACAGCTCTTGGAGTTATAAGGAATGCCTCCTGACACATCATTTGACCGTCCGTAATGAACCGTTTTTTAATGTAATCAAGGCCATCCTGGTGCATCACCTATGGAATGCTATCCAAGGTCAATCTATCATATTTTAGCAGTAAGGGAATTATAGTCACTCTAGATGAAGCCCATCATCTCCTGTGTTCAGTGTGTGTGTGTGTGTGTGTGTGTGTGCGTGTGTGTGTGTGTGTGTGTGTGTGTGTGTCAGAGACATTGGTGTGACCACTGCGGTCACCTTGGCCTGTGAGTTCTCTCATTAAGAGCTGCTGCAGTGAAGCAGAGCGCAGACAGTTGATCTAGCAGTCTCCCCGGTGGTAAACAGATGAGGATTAGATAGATGTGAAGATGCTGTCATTTTAAAACAGACAGACAGATACTGCAGAGAGATGTTAGAGTTACCACTGATGATAATGTCACAAGGCTGATGTGGCACATGGCATTTACTTGACACGTTATGTCACATAATTAAACACCTAAAGTAAACTCAGTCAATCAGACATGCCTGTTGTAATATATCTCACAGGCTTCTGTTAGAACAGGAAATGACTTGTCTGTCTAATTCTAAACTCTGTTAGCCATTGGGGGTCTGTCACTTCGACTGGTCTGCGTTCTGTCTCATCACAACACGTCTTAATTAGGGCACTTGTGCCAGCGACTGTTGCCAAGGTGACCTCTCCTCCATAGAGTTAAACTTCTACTGTAGATTGTCAGAAAAAGGGTCAAAGCACGGTGAGTATACCGGACTGAAGACCAGAGCACAAATGTAGTCCAAGTAATATGACCGCAATGACACACATAAACACACATCAGATATCAGAATGTACAAACTGAAAATATAGCCATTATAGTCTAGTTTCTTTGTTTGTAAATATAATGTTATGTCTTTTGACTCTTTTCAATTATATTACAACATTATTATATTGATACTATATAGATACTGTATAATTTATACTATATAGTTGTTGTTGTTGTTGTTGTGGTAACAATAGAGTAAAAGGTACAGGATTCGGTTTGCTTTTTAAGCGGTTGCAACATTTGCTGAACAAACCTGAAAGGGAACAAATGTCTTAGAGAATAACATTACATGCAGAAAGCAGCCTATTTGCATAGCAAAGATTTACATTGTCAATCACAATGTTAGAAATTGACCATTACCGGCCATGAAGGCAACAATGAAGGTTTGTTTACACTTTGTTTGCCTTCTCATGCAACCCTTTGTTTTTATATATTACACAATTGTGAGGCCATTACAAGAAAGAGTTTTGGTTGGTAATGCTCTATAGTCTAAATCTTCATAATGAATCCGCCACATTTCTTTATGCAGGCTGTGTGCTTCCATTGTGAAGTGTATTACAATATAAAGGTTTGAGAGGCCCTTCAGATACTCTCATTTGAGCAAATTCATAGTTTTAGACCATTAGGCCCCATTCTCCCCAGTCACAGCCTGATTAAAACCAACGTCCTCTCTTGGCTCTCAGACACCTTTAGGCAATTAGCAATGTGGAGTTTTATGAATGCTCTCTGCTTGTTAAAGCCTAGTGGACCACTGCCTTAGGCAAAAGTCACAATTACATCAGCAGTGTGTCATATTGACGAATGAGTCTATCATGACACCAGTCCCTTCCAGTGTGACATCTGGAATATTCCGCACATGTTTCTTCTTTGTGAGAAACACAATCTGGGGTCATTCATTTGTTTTACATAACTTGTCATATGTCTTTTCTCCTTGGTGGCCACAGATGCTGCAGAGGTCCATGTTGAACAGATCTGCTTAATCACATAGCTGTTCTGTCACATAGGAGGTAATAAGAATCATAAAAATCCCCCTTTCAGACATGAATTCCTGCCCTGTGTGTCATATGGAATAAAGACAAGCCTTTCACACTAGGACTAGGGAGTAATAATGGGTTGCTTGTCAGTTTAGAGAGTGCCATTATACTGTCGAGTGTTATAGTAGTCCAATTGCTGGACTCCTTACAATAAGTTAATGTCACAGCGTAGCAAAATTGTGAAATAACCTTTATTTCTAACTCTTCTATATCGTTGCAATTAGCCCTGTTGGAATGAGCCTATAGTGAACACAGAATAGATGAAGAGAATAACGTCCACATTCAGCTCTCTAGCATGAAATCGATAAGAAACCTTTCAGTTTCGCTACAGAAGCGCAGAGGAGGAGATACAAAATGGACAACCTTTCCGCATCTCATCAATAATAACCTGCTTTCCCCTTTTCTTTAGGTGCACATGAGATTTATTTCCCATAAAATATCTTTCAAAAACAGCAAAAAAGAAAAGCTGGGCTATATTTGTGTTAACGTGTGAGTTTTAAAAGTGTGTAGTTATTAATATGATTACTGTACCAACAGGGTTTGGTAGGTTACTTTTAAATTGTAATTCGTTACAGTTACTAGACTAAAATTATAATCAGTAAAGTCATTTTTGAATTACCTACATTTTGTAACATAACCTGATTAATTTCCATTACTTTTAGAATAACGTACTTCACCCCTAAACAGTGTTCTTTAAAATGCCATCCAAAGCAATGTACTGTGTTGGCGCATCAAATCTTTGTATTTTTGTAACAGTTTATGTTGTTTAGGGAATCAGATGAAAGTAAGAGTTTATTTCAGTTATTGATCGACGTTAATGAAAGGTTAAGTCATCAGCAAATAAAAAATAAATACCTATAATCTGATTGCACTATTTTAGCTGCTTTGGATTACAGTTAAAGTTTTTTGTAATTAGTTACATGTAACTAAATACATGTAACCAGTTACTTCCCAGCCCTGTGTACAATTAAAGGTATAGTCAGATGTTGAAAGCTAATTGTAAGAGGTGTCAAATTCACCATATATATCGTTACATTTTGCTATTTTACCATTCTCTGTGCATGTTGCTCACAACAACAAAGCCATGATACTATGCATTGCTTCACAATGCATTTCAATGTGTGAGGTGCCGCTGATAGCAAGCGTTCTCGAAAATAGCCACCCCTGCCTTTAAGGCTTGTTAATTACAATTTGCTGTACTGCTTGCTTGTAGCAGTTTTCTCCTACTCAATATTTCTAAATGGCAACATTTGCATGTGACTCGATCAATACAGCTGTCATCAATTGAATTAGAATACATTGATTGTTGAGACTGTCACTTCATCGTATGAATCCCACCCACTGGATAAAAGGGATGCCTGTAAATATTGACTCAGAATTTCATTTGCTTTGGACACAGAAAGAATTGGCCACACGCTGGAACTGAGACAGACTGGAAAATAAAAAACAGCTTGAAGAGACGTCGCACAGGCCGTGTGTGGGGGCAGCAGCAGGACAGGGTGAAAACACGAGGAAAGATCGGATGGCTGGGGGAGAAGAGAACACACAGGCCTGCAGAAAAATAGGAAAAACTGAAAACAAGCGTCGGGTAGCATTGTAGTAAAAATGTCTCCATCACCATGACTCTGGTTTTCAACACAATGCATTACAGTTTATATGTTATCTGAAACGCAAATGGTAGGCTCACAATAAACCCACACAGGTGTTTTGAGGTAGTGCAGGTGATTAGGTCATTTCTTGAGCAAATGCTCCTGAGTCACTTACACTCTTGGGAATGCTCTAACATTGATAAACCAAATACAGGTATAGTCAGCTATTGCAAGCTAATACACTTGTGTAGAATTTAATAAATATCTCCTTGTGTTTCGCTACCTTACCATTCTCTGTGCATGTTGAAAAAATAATCAGATATGTCTAAACAGCCCTGGCTCCGTAAATAGTAACATAAACAAAGTGCACCGCTAACATAAACAAAACACAGCTCACATCAACAAAGCCATATAGTACTACGCTTTGCTTCACAGTGTGTTACGATGTGTGGAATGGCACCGCGTATGGCAGTGATATTGTTTTGATTTTAACCCGAAGTTAGCAAGCGTTCTCAATAATGACTAATGCTGCCTTTGAATGCTCTATCAAGCATTATATCTTACCTTGTTTGGAGGCTTTGGAAGGTTGTGAAGACACGCACTCAGTAAAATCTCTAATGTTTCCTTTACAGTAAAATACACTGGAAAGACATTGCAAAGAAGTCTTCATCTGATTGTGATAAGCGAAGCCAGACTGTGCTCCCTTGACGGACAGCTGCTTTATTGACATATCCAGCAGAGGTGACAATATGGCCACATTGATGGAATATGTTATCTGTTAGAGTGACAGATATCCAATATCTTGTTTTGTCACTCTGATAACATATCATACAGTAGATTGCTTTATGCTTATATATACCATTCAAACTACATTTCAACATGCAGTGGACACGATCCAGCACAAGACATTACATATTGGCCTATTTTCAGTATTGAATATGGAGTTGCTTGGCTGTAGGATAGCTGGGCCAACTTATGACTGAGGCATTAGAAAAACATTTCCTCGCCTGTCACTTTGGTTTAACTTTGATTCATTTTATTGATCCCTTCAGAGTCCAATAAAGTGCAGCATTCAAAATGCATAGAACCACAGCAATTTGTAAAATACTGTTACACTGATCAACATAAACAGGCCGGTTTTATTTCTTTTACTGATTTAAAATACTGTTTATTCTTAGCACTGAATATGCTCTATTGAATTCACCTCTGTATTAACCTACATTTAAACCTTAAAATATTTATAAGATCTAAATAATAATACAATTCCCTGGTTACTTATTCCATAACCCATGCCTGACCCATGCCTCAGCATACATTACCAAAATGCATGAAGCACATTTTGGTTGAAAAATATCCAGATATTCAGATAAAATAATACAATTTTTCCAGAATGTGAGCAATGTAGTGATACTACTGGGGTTATACAATATATATTTAATTTCCCAGCTTTTAATGCTACAGTACATGTCAAAAGATAATGTTGGCTTGTCATGTTTGTACTGGCATTCACACAGACCTCTGCTGACACAGAGGGGGAGGCATTGCAAGATCATAGTCGAAGATCTATTGCATGCACATTCATATTGTGTGTACATGAGTGCAACGCAAGCAAGCATGCACACATGTTTGCCTGCTTGCATGATTGTTTTATGGTTTTTATATATGTTCTTATTATTTTACATATGAATGAATATGTATGGTACTATGAACTGTTATAATCCATGTTTGTTGGTTGTCTGTGATGATGAACTGCGAATACTATTCTGATGATTCTTCACTGCAAAACAAATCTACCTTTATAAAGTGACCTACCTACCTACCTACACATTGTAACACACAGTCAAGTCAAAATCACGTTAGAACTTCAGTACATTATAAATAGCTTCAATCTATTTAAATACATCCTGAATGTGGTGCGACAGAATGCTGAGGGTATTCTGCTGGATAACCTTATTCAAATGCTGCACCCGTCCTGCATTGAGGACTAAAACCATTAAGATAAAGAATAACTGAGACAGTGATGGATTAGTGTGGCCATTGTCTGGAACATACAGTGCTTTGTATTAGTATTCACCCCCTTAGAATTTACCCCTCTCCCACCCCAATTTCATTGTTATAGTAAAGCATGAAATGGCTTTACAGTCATTTTAATTTTTTACCATTAACACAATGCAAAAAAACCAGTGGCTTTAACTTTGTTTATATTTTGTGATGACTGTGATATTTTTGTGCCATTACATTACAACAATTATGCCATATCACAAGGATTTGCAACATAACGGCATGCTTTTTTATGAAAAAAAACAAACAAACCTGTTATGCTGGGCCATTTGAACCATTGATAGTTCTCAAGATTTGTATTTAAAATGCACTGTATATATTCAATATTTTTTTAAACGTTGTACGTCTTCTCTGAGTGCTTATCCCATGAATGGTATAAGTACATACTTATACCATGAATTGTATAAATTTATACCATGAGTTATACTTATACCAGGGTCATACTTATACCATAAATGGTTTAAGTATGACTGTGTAATTAAATTAAAAACAAAGTAATAAAGAGAGGACATGTTGTTCCTTGTGTTTAATTCCGACAGGCCGCTGCTCAATATACACATAGAACAGGTGGGAGCTGTAAAATAAAAGTTCTACTAAACAATGACATAAAGGTCATGTTCATTCTTTTGTCCATTATTTTAAATGGTCTGTCCTTCATCCACAGTCCCATTGGGCTTAAAACACATACTGTACAAAGTCTATATGTCTCATGCA
The DNA here is from genome assembly GCA_026546735.1 of Forbesichthys agassizii. Lineage (NCBI taxonomy): Eukaryota > Metazoa > Chordata > Actinopteri > Percopsiformes > Amblyopsidae > Forbesichthys > Forbesichthys agassizii. The sequence continues at coordinate 6,842 of JAODLL010078714.1, read as the reverse complement.
GGTAATTATGGGTACCTGTATTTGTATGAAGACATGAAAATAAAAGTATATATATTATATGATTTGTACTTTAGCATTTTGTTAAACATACAGGTACTGTCTAGCACTGGTTCAGGGTTCTGTATAGTTCTAGCCCTAACCAATGTTGGCAGCCTAATAGTGAAGTGAAGGAACAGTGTTTCCTAGTTAAAAACACAGCCCTTCACTCCACAAGCATCATTTGTCACACACCCCATTCCACTTCTATAATGAACACAAAACCCCTTTAAAGAATCCACGTTAACCTTAAATGTTTGAATTCTAAGGGGAAAAAACTAGAGTGCTGTTGTTTGAGTGCTTAATGGCACATTACAGGAGATGGGACTATAGTCCATTTGGCGCCTTGGGGGAAAATGCATTGTTGTGGCTTTAATATACAGTACTGTTGTGTTGTGTTTGTTTCATCTTAGTTGGAGCAAGTGGTGACAGGTGTACATTAGCTGCCTGACATTGTCAACATTTCATCTGTAGCCATTCATCTTTGGTGTGGCACTGTAGAATCCCCCCACCCCTTCCCAACAATATGCACCTCCAGTGCATACGTTTTAGACATGAACCAGGAACACTTACTTTATGTCTAAGTGCAGTCTAAAGGACCACCTGCTCATATAAGGGCGTACTCACACTAGGCCCAGTTGCCTTAAACCGTGCCCGAGAACAATTGTCCCCCCTCCCCACTCCCCCGCTGGCCTGCACTTACACTGCAGTTAACATTCAGGGCCAGGGCATGCTTACTACAAAATATTAGGTTGGCTAATTTTGGTTTCAGGACAATTATCTTATCCACATAATCGTTCCGCTGGAATATGTCCTTGATATCAGATGAGCTACCAGCATCCCGTACCTTCATATAATGAGCATGTATGTTTTAAAGTTTTTGCTGACACGGCTCGCGTGGTTCTTTGATATCCACAAGTAAGTAGATCGTTTTTGTGTGTTGTATCCAGTTGCTCCTGAAAACTCTCGTCGGCCCTAATTTCCAATGAACGTTGCACTTCTGCCATAGACCAAAGTGTTCCCTTTGCCGCCATGCTGTTTGCAATGAAAACTGTGAACTGTCGATGACTTCAGTTCCGTGCTCAGGCACGTTTGCGATCACACTGATGCGTACCGTGCCCGAGTCCAACCAAACCACGCCCCGGCCCGCCTCTTTCAAGTGGGCCACGTCACGGTAAACTAGTGATCACACTAGTCAAACGAACCGCAATTTGGGGTCAGACAAGGGTTTATCTGGGCCAAGTGTGAGCACGACCTGAGTCTACACAGCTCAGCCCAGCCCAGCTGCATTCTATAGTGAACTGAGTCTGTGCGTTTAGGTCTCGAGCACCAGGTGAGTCTTCAGTGGTTAAATTGTTTTCTCTGGGCCTCAGCTTGGTTTCAGCTTCTTAAAGGTGGTATTCGGGCATCTGCTCCTTTTGGCTTAGACGGCTGCATGACAAACAAGAACGGAAGGAAAAACCAAGGTCAAACAATTTAGCTAGCTAGTTACTAAAATACACTTCATTGGACTGATAAGTGTGATCTGAGCAAACCGGTAGTTAAAGAGAAGTACCCATTTGATTATTTAACCAATGTTATTAGGTACTGAACTTCTCTAATTTAACTTCACTGTGGCTGTTGCTGTATCGGCCTGCGTTGTTCAAGAACACTCCAAGAACACCACATTTGCTCCCTTGTTAACATATGTTTTAAAACACAACTGTGCTGCGGAATAAATGATGTAGAGAGGAATGCAAACCAGCACTCAACAAGGTTGGTGTAATACTGGTTTCAACCACAAGGATAATTTCAGGCAAACTGGGGAATGTACCTTTAATTAACTTGTTATGGCAATCACCATGATTTAATATGCTCTTCTGAATATATTTAATTTCCTGGGACACACAAAGGGAGAAAAGTCAGAGATTAAATATAGACTTTATTGGCCTCCAGAGCTCCCTAATGTTAGAGGGTGCATGTTTTGCATGAAATGTGGCTTGTAAACCCATGTGAGATTGTAACTGATTAAGGAAGCATTTCCCCAACCTGGTTCTGGAAGTCAGGGTCCAAATGACCCATTCATTAGATTCAGAGAGTTGGAGCAGGGAGACATCTTTAACATGCAGAACAGTGTCAACTAAATATAAACTTTAACAGGTCAAAACGTGTAATTTTGGGTCCCACCCTGACTATCAGCATCAATGGCGGTCTAGGAGATCTTTTCCCATAAGAACGTTTGTTGGACAGTAGGCTTTCTTTAATGCAATTTTGTGCCGCCTGAAAGCTCAGATTCTGTTTGATTCTTGGCAGATTTCTCAATGAGGTCGGTAATAAACAGCCAATCACTGAGATAAAGACGTTCTGCTATGTCCATATACAGGAAATCAGTGCTCGATACAGCACCGAGACGGTGTTTGCATTTCGTATACTATTTTGCAGTCTATTGCTAGAGTTCTCATTTCCTTTAGTAATTAGGCCTACATTGTTTGTGTTTTTTGATTATAACTAGCAATATAATTTATCTGTTTTTTATGCAACATGGCAGACAATGTTGTTAAACAGATTAATTAAAGAGTTGATTATGCCAAAGGCTACTTCAGGAAAGGCTTAATAGTAATGCCCACCAGTGACTTCATTCAATAGCAATAATATCAGCCATGCTGTACCCTACGAATTTGTGCTTCCCTTGTTTCTGAAAGGACCAGCCGCTACTATACAAACCTGACTGAACCTGACTGTAAAATATTCAGTGTTATCACTCCAGTCCAAACTGACTGTACAGAAGCACATGGCCATAGTTGTGTTGTCTGAGAATCTGCAGAGCTATATTGTACAGTGTCTGCTTTTGTTTTGCCGCCAGTGTTGGGTAATGTTACTTTTAAAAGTAACTTGTTATTACAGGTTATTGCCATTAAAAAGTAACTTGTTATGTTACGGCGTTACCTGGTCACAAAAGTCATTTTGTTTTCTCGTTACATTTGTGTTATAAATGGAATGGTTTCCTTGTGTATGATATGTTGGTTACATACAGTATAGGCACCGGGTTATACTGTCCAAAGGGCACGTATATCTAGCCATGCTACTGTAGGCTGCTTTCAAATGTATCGATCTTATCTGCTGTCATTGCAAAGTCTACAGCCCATAGTCTGATCTAATAACATACAATTCCATATCCCATTTACATCGCTTTATTAATGAACGATTATGTTTAATGAGATCGAGTCGTGGGCTCAAAGCACACCCTAACACAGAATATATGTATTTTGTTTTAAAATGTAGTAAAAGTAAAAATTGAATTAATTTAGGTAAAAGTAGGCTAACTAGAAACTGAGGGTATCTTACCTGACAGGTGCAGACTTTCCGTTGCTAACGATATAATAGCCCTTCAAAAACAAATGCTTTCATGCCATAATTTAAGACTCTCTGCCAAGTGTAGATTTTAAGTGTAGATGTGATTTTATGAATTCAAAATAAAAATGTAATGAGGCATATTTATGCTGGGACCATGCGCGAAAGGAAACACTCTGAATATAATAATATAATTGTTATTCTGCCAACTACTCCCTGTTGCATTTCCCCCGCCTTTCTTTTGTCTTGTAAATCAATTTTAGGAAAGTAAGTCAATATGTCATTTTTGCTATCAAGAGTGTACTTGCTGTTCTTACTATAATTTTTTAACTGGAACTCATTCAGACCCAGGTTGTCAGTGCCTTGAATGTGTGTGCTTTGTAAAACATTTTATTCTCTTACCAGTGACGGCTCCTGCTCAGCAAATTAGGGATGGAGAATGGTGACCCATTCAATAGCATATAATTAAAGGTTTCTAAGTAAATCATTCTAGAGAAAGCTTGTCGATCAAAACCAAATATCCTCTCCCTTCCGTCAGAAGCTCTGCCCATTACACACTGAAAACACATAGCAAAGGCTAGGATATTGTTGTCTGGTGCGATCTGCACCACTTTGTTGGTGTTTTTATTTACAGAGGCAGGGCTGTGTATGGGCTACAAACATTAGATTGTATCCAGCACAAATAACAGGCCGCCAGCAGACCAATGATAAATACAGTAGCCTATTAAGAATTGACTTACTATGGCTTTAAATCAATAGCTATACCCTACAATTTCTTGTTTTAGTTTTTCTTGTCACCTCATTTGTGCCATACTGTACCACTAGCCTACCCCCTAGATGGCAACATAGGCTAAAAACAAGCAGAGATGTCTGCTTTACTATTTATTGAATTAAATAAAAGTCTTAAATAATGAGGGCTACAAAACACACTTTAGAATGATAATGAAAATAAATTAATTTATAATAGACTGCTGATTCAGTTGTAATGTTATTTTATGTAAAGCAGAATGCTCTCGCCCAATCTCGCTTACAGTACGGTAGTAGGCTACCTGTAGTAATCTACCTGTAGTAATCTACCTGTAGTAGGCTACCTGTAGAAATCTACCTGTAATAGACTGCCTGTAGTAATCTACCTGTAGAAATCTACTTGTAGTAATCTACCTGTAGTAGGCTACCTGTAGAAATCTACCTGTAGTAATCTACCTGTAATAGACTACCTGTAGTAATCTACTTGTAGAAATCTACTTGTAGTAGGCTACCTATAGTAATCTACGTGTAGTAATTTACCTGTAGTAGGCTACCTGTAGAAATCTACCTGTAATCTACCTGTAATAGACTACCTGTAGTAATCTACCTGTAGAAATCTACCTGTAGTAATCTACCTGTAGTAGGCTACCTATAGTAATCTACGTGTAGTAATTTACCTGTAGTAGGCTACCTGTAGAAATCTACCTGTAATCTACCTGTAATAGACTACCTGTAGTAATCTACCTGTAGAAATCTACCTGTAGTAATCTACCGGTAGTAGGCTACCTATAGTAATCTACGTGTAGTAATTTACCGGTAGTAGGCTACCTGCAGTAGGATACCTGTAGTAATCTACCTTTAATAGGCTACCTGTAGTAATCTCCCTGTAGTAGGCTACCTGTAATAACGTACCTGTAAAAGGCTACCTGTAGTAATCTACCTGTAGTAATCTACCTGTAGTAATCTACGTGTAGTAGACTACCTTGGTTCAATTTAATGCGAAACATTGACGTTTGGCATTCAGATATTTTTAAAAATTGTTTTGAAAAAATTGCATACACAATTCCTACCAATTAATATAATTATGATGATATGACTTAATTTGCGTTTTTCAGCAATATTGAAATCGCCCAAAAAGGGTCTGGAGGCTATACGTACTCCATGGAACATTGGGCGCTGATTGGATTAATATATTTAGAGGCAGGACAGTCAGCTATTATAGAGTACACTGGTAAAGTTTGAAATTCCCTCCTCTCTCTTTCTCCCTTCGGAGGTGCGTCGCCCAATCGCCCTAAGGAACAAACCATCCCTGTCTCTTTCAAAGATTTATCTGCACTTTGAATAAAACAAAACCCATTTGTCCTCCCTTTCTCTTCTCGTTGTGATATTTTTCTCCCTGTCTTTTGTATTTTCTTTAAAACGTGTCTCTGTTACGATGTGCAGCGTCAGAGAAGTGGAGAAGGAAGCAGAGAAGGAGAAATGGAAGTGTGACAGATGAAGAGAGACGTGAAGAATGACACTTCTGGCTTTTGGACAGGGAAGTGTGCGTTCGTGTGTTTGTGTGTAGTCTGAAGTGTGAGCAGCCTCTCTTGTGGCTTGTGGCCTGTTAAGTCTGTGTCATGTTCTGTTGAAGCTCTTGTTATGAGTGTCATCAAGCAACCATCGGCATCATTGACAAGAGTAGGACCATCACACTTACTGCACTATTGCTAATACCACACTACAGAAACCCTATCCAAACCTTTCCATCAACTCCTTTTAAGTTGCAAACCGTTTAAAAAATGTGTGAGGGCTTGTACAGCATGGGTGTTTGTTGTGTATGCGTTCAAGTGTGTTCCATGTATTAATGAGGAGCTGCTACAGTTTTAGTGGGTTAACAACAGGGGTTGTGACCCATATGGTGGCTTTCCCCTCATTAAATCCGCCAGTCATATCTTGCACCCCATAAACCGTTGCTAACTTGTAAACACATACACACACACTACCTTACAGCTTCTCCTCTTCTGAACATTTCATCTAACCATCTTCTCTGTCTTTACTGTCACACTCTACCTGCCTGTTGTTTCTGCCCTCTGTCTCTACGGCAGAGTGAAATGTCTGTAATGGCTTGCTTCTTAATCTTTTAGCATGTTGAGTTGTGATGTATATGTGAAATGTATAATAAACACTTGGTTATTTCAGTTTAACTCCACGCATTGTACCTTCCACTACATTTGTGTAAATACAATGAACAAAGCAAAGTATCAGTAAATCCAATGGGTTTATATTGGGGTATTCACATCACAAAACAGTAACTCTTTCTTTATTTCTCTCTCTGTCTCTGTCTTTGTATTTGATGGATGTGCTTATGACCACATCTTTCATCCAGACCACCAACTATGTGTTTACACAGCCCCAGGATTTGCCAGGCCCCTTCACAACCTTTATATCCTCTTCCACTACAAAGTCAATCAGTGCCTGTGTTCATCTGTGTGTTCGTGTGTGTGTGTGTGTGTGTGTGTGAGAGAGAGAGAGAGAGAGAGAGAGAGAGTGTTAATCTGTAAGAGCCTCTGACTCTATCAGCTCTGTGTGTCTTCCATAGCCTCTGGTTGTACTTTTCCCACAATGACATGTTTTACACGTCAAGGAATTTGATAGGGATTGTGCCTCCTATTAGGCACAGGGGTGGTTTAGCAGCCTTATTGTCCATGGCAGGGTGATGTGGGGAGGCTGAGTCAGCCTTGGAACAG
>JAODLL010078703.1:0-15855 GCA_026546735.1 Forbesichthys agassizii | reverse complement strand
TATATATATATATATTTTTTTTTTTTTCCTGTAATAACACATTCAGCTTTTCTATTTTTTTGTTAAGTCCCTTTATGTTGTGCATTGGTGTACACTGTGTGCAATCTGCCTTTGTGCAGCATTTAACCTTCCACTACCCACTCCCTGCTGCTATTAAATAACATTATCTTTTGAATAAATGGGATAACAAATGCAAGGCTGTATTTAACAAGGAAACAATTACAAGGAAAGGACTAAGCATGATGCTGAAGATGCCACCTGGGACAGCACACATACACAAATGTATACATACACACACCTCTCCCCAACACCACATGCCCCTAGTCTTGTTCTCCTGGCTTGGACTGTGTCTGTCTATATTTTACTGCTGGACTATATTATTCTTGTACAGACTGTAAAATGTATTTTGTACAACTTTATTGAAGAAAGGGGGGAAAAAAAAAAACTTGTAGAAGATCCCTGTGCCTTGATCACGACTATGTAAAAAAATGAGCTAATGTGTCATTTATGTTTCACTGCGCTGTACAGCTAAAGGCTGGCCTCTCCCAACTTGTTTGTGCCAGTTCACTTCCACTAGGGGTGGCGTTTTTTAAGCCCATGTCTGTTGCTTAGTTTGAATCCATTATTATGCTTTAAAACTCATATGGTTTATATTATAGTATTTGAGAAAATTGAAAAAAATGGTGAAAAAATATCGGAAACTCCACCTTAATGCCGTGTATAGTGAAAGATCTTGACCCCTAACACACATACACTATATATATATATACACACATATATATATATATATATATATACACACACATATATATACACACACACACACACACACAAGCATACGTGGAACAAATTAAGAGACCACTGCACTTTGTTTAAAATGTAACTATAAATATACTGTAAATGTAAAACATAACATTCATATAATTATATAAATGTAGATCTAAAAATACATATGTAAGTCTCCTAATTATTTCCACGGCTGTATAACAATACATACACACAAACACACACTGTACACTTGTACTGTATCTCTCTTGTGAGCTATCCCCAGGTTTACTTTTTGTTTTGTGTCCCTAACATCTGGATTTGTTTTCAGATGAGTTAGAAGGGTGGTCAGGGGTCTGGGTACAATGGAGGGGATACATATTTTAATTTGTTTTTCTTTTTTAGCTTTGACTTTATAAAGAAGAGGAAAATATCCAATTGATAAATATTGCTTGTTTCTACATAAACCACATTCTTTTTGCTTAAAAAAAAAAATGCTTCTGTAATAGTGTTTGGTTCATTCCTAATGTTCTCTCGGGATATCGATGTAAGACATTATGCAAACTGCGGTTTTATTCACAGACATAAGTAATCCTAAATTCAACCCCACCACACAAACATGATAGTGCACAGTTATTCCAACATTATTTTCATTTAAATAGGTTAATAATTTAATAGTGGTCATTAGATAATTGGTGTTTGATGCAATTGTAATTCTATATCCATGGTAGAGGCAGTTTAGCTCATCATGTTTACTTTAACATAGAGTCCCTGTTTCCTATATTCTATAGAATGAGTGATCACCACCTCATTTGCTATGGTCAACAGTTAAGCAGAACAACGTGATACAGTTATGTGTAATATGTAGAATTTCAAAAACAATTCTTAATAGTTTTATAGTCTACAGTTTTGAACAGAGTGTAACATGTAGTGCATACATAAGTGTTTAGTTTCTAAATGCCATCAAACACCTTAGCTGTGCCTAATATATAGCCAATATCTCACTTTGTAGTGGCACACATTTGGGGAAAACCCACATGGTTAAAAATGTACATGCATGCCTCGTGCATTGAAGGCCTATGTTTAGGGAGTGAGAGACTTTTCTCCAAGATCTCGCCCACAAAACACTAATAAACACTAATACGATACCAGCCAAAGAGGTGGGAGCCCATCTGAATTCAAGTAAAGGTAATAATTCATTACAGTTAATAACTAAGGTTACCATATGTACAGCACTGGAATGAGACTACAACCAACAAGCCTAAAGATTCTAGTCTGTATCAGAAACCCTGTTGCGTATTTACTTGCCTTCACTGTCATGATTTGTCTTCCTTTATTTCTGCAGACAACGATGGTGATCTACTGAAAGAGATCACCTGCATATAGCAGCTTTTTGTCAGCCTACCATACCTTGTGTATTCCCTAATGCCAAACTTGCTGCAGCAATAAGTGTAATAATGTTATGATAAAACACATGGGTTTTACTTAGAATACTCCCAACGTATGTTGCTTTTAATGTCTAAGTATTGTTCATTTTGTACAAAGACTGAAATTACAGCACCTGACACTGTTGATGTGACACACACACGAAGACAACTGTGTTTAATCTCCATATCATTATTTGACTTGTGTAGAATAGATTGAAACATTTAGTTCTGCTCATGTATGTGCAGGTGTCTGTCAATATTAGATTTTGTTTGTTTTTTGGTAGAGTAGAGTAAAACTTGTCCCCAAGGGGCAATTTGGTTTACATCAGCAGTCTACAGTCAATAATAATAATAATACAATAAGTAAATACAGGCACATACAATATAGTGAATATACACATACAAACAGACACATAGGCCTCAACATTAGCTTACATCACTAGAATAATAAAATAAAATGTAGTGTTTTATGTGTCTGAAAGGACATGTTCATTTATTAGGCCTGTGTTATAGTTTAGGCAACTTTAATAGGCTACTTTATATGTAAGATGCAGTGAGTATACTGTATGTTCTGCTCTTGCAATGGGGTGACTAACTCATTTTTACCACAAAGAGCAAGTGATAATGGAGCAATGAGAATACTGGGTAAATATGGTTTGCATTACACTATATTATATTAACTAACCAAGATCTACTATTTTCATGTTGCAATACCTTTTTACAATATTATTATTTAACAGGACCTGACATGTAAACAATGACGATAAGACATTTAAATCAACATGGAGATGTTAGGCTACAGATGTCACCTCAGCGCATAGATGCTTGCCTGTGTAAGTAGCTATTTCATAACGTTTGTCATGTTCCTTCTTCATCATTGTACTGTAAATACGGTACACTAGAGTATATCTTACATCCGACCCACAAGAGGGCGCTCAAATGCAATTACGATTGAAATGTGTTTGTTTCGCGGAAGTCTGATCAATGGGGAAGAAAATGTGTTTCCTCCACAAACAGCGCCTTCACGTTTCCATGCATTGGCGCGCTTCGATGCAGGTCTGAGCTCCCTTCCCGTGGTCTAACTACTGTGCGCTGCCCTGGCTGTGCGGGTGGAAACATGGCAGGCATGGGTCCTCGATCAGGTTCGGCTGCTGGCCCAGTTCAACAAGGATTGAAGGAAGCATTAATTGAGACTTTGACGGCGATTCTATCCCCGGTTCAAGAAGTGAGGGCGGCCGCCGAGGAGCAGATTAAAGTGCTGGAAGTAACCGAGGGTGAGTTAACTTGTGCCGTAGACAATTTGCCCATGCTATTTTCAGTTAGCTGTGTAGGGCTGTTGACCGGGCTTCTCATTAATGTCGTCGGCCTATGTGTAAGGCCAGTGCTACCAGAACCGCTGGATGCTTCATTTGAACCATTCCGTTACGTGGTTTTGACAACTTGCTTGCTCAATTATGTTGCTGTTCTAATAGCCAAATCCAACCGTTAACAAGCACGTTATTAGCTAGACAGAAGCTCCTCGTCATAGGTGAACTTACCAGCAATATGAACTTGTTCGCGCATGCATGTTTATTCATGTATGGCTGATTGACTTGAAAATAAAGAAAGATGTGGCCCGTGCTTGCGTGCGTGGAAATGTGGACGTCGCGAAATGACAGACCAACGCCAAATTCGACTAGCTTCGCCATCCCACGATACGACCAGAGAAACATTACACTTTAGCTTTGGTATAGTATCACCTAGTAATTATAATTTAATATAACCTGCCACGCCAGTCGTATTGTCTCTATGGCAACCATTGATATATAGAGTTACAGACTGTCTCATGCGAATCAATAAACTTTTATTATAACTTACTTTTGAAATTATCTTGTATAATGGTAAACTGGTGACAACTGTGTACCGTACCAAAATCAGACATGTAAGGCAAATGTCTCTTGTTACTTTATGCTGTCATGTTGGATGATTGACATTGCAAGTGTGACATAGCCCTTTATGCCCTGAAATCACCTAGTTAGTTGGATGCTCCGTCAGAGTCTTGTATGATGTCTGAAAGTCTGTAAGATACATTATTGGCAATGCCCAAACAAAAATATATGTTGGCCTCTTTCTAAGGGAGACACATGTATCTGTCAGCACTACCATTGTCTCTTGACGGCTGATGTCACTCCTAGTTAAAGCCAGTTTTCTATAGATGGTGCAGGTTGATAAGGATGATTTGAATCCTAGCTTAGCTATTAACACCACCTTCCCAGTTGTAACAAGACAACTTTGGTTGTCCTGTCCAAATGGATCTCATCTCATTGGGACATATGGCAAATCAGAATGTTGGGCTTTGCCCCTTAGATTTGAAGCTGTTGTAGCTGCAAAGGGTGGGCCAACTCCATATTAAACCTGACGGATTATGGGATGTCCTTGACCTTCATGTGCATGTAAAGGCAGGCGTCCCAACATTTCTCTGTGTGTGTGTGTGTGTATGAAAACGATTAGATACATTTTATAAATCTGACCCATAGCCACTAAAGTTATTGTTTCTAATATTATAATTTTTTTTAAAGAAAGACATCCACCAAAATCAAAGAATTTGTTAATGGCCAGGCATTGTACAGATGACATGGCCATTGTTTTAAAGTCACAGATAAATTGGCTCATAATACAAAAACAATAGCCATATATGCTAAGTAACAACACATCATTTTTTATCTCTACATATGTTTTGAATGTATCACTATTGTTATTCTTGTTGTCATTGGCCCTGTTGTTCTGCTGTAGAGTTTGGCGTGCACCTGGCAGAGCTTACAGTAGACATCCACGGGGCTCTTGCTATCCGTCAGGTAAGCAGAAACAGTTCTACACAAGTGTTGCAATGACGCCAATGATGTCCAAGTTTCTAATTGCATTTTGGGGACATTGCACATGATCGCTCATCTGTACCTGAAGCGTTCAACTCTGTATCTCTCTTTCCTGTTGTTTAGCTGGCGTCCGTCATCCTGAAACAGTATGTTGAGACTCACTGGTGTTCACAGTCTGAAAAGTTCAGGCCCCCAGAAACCACCGATCGGGTGAGTTCCAAGTCTATAACAGGTCACATTGATGGCATTAGTGGTATGTGCTGTTTTAGGGAATACAGTGGTAATATACTCAAAGGTATATAAATGTATTATCCCACCGGGTAGTAATTGTTAGTAGTTGTTGCTGCCCTGTGCTTTAGAGCAGTGGTTCTCATTCTTAATGTAAGGTATCGCTAGCTCTAGAGACGGTGGTGGGGCGGGGGGGGGGTATGCAATAGATGATAAAACGGCTTATTAAAAATTAATCTGACTAACACTAGACTACACTAATAGCCCACGGCGACACTTTCGGAGTCCCAAAATCCCCTCCAAGAACCACATGAATAGGTCCTAGCGGGTGCTATATAGGTGCATTGGTGCACTCCTTCCTGTGTGCATCCCACCATGCCAGGCTAAAGCTGCTATCAGAGAACTGCTGCCCGCTGGTCTCCGGGAGGCCATCAGTAAGGTGCGCTCCAGTGTGGCCTACGCAGTGTCGGCAATCGCCCACTGGGACTGGCCTGAGGCCTGGCCGCAGCTCTTCACCCTTCTGATGGAGATGCTGGTGAGTGGAGATGTCAACGCCGTGCACGGAGCCATGAGGGTCCTCACAGGTACGAATCATCAGCCTAGGCCAGCTATTCTTCATGGTCTTGACCTGTGACCCCAGAAGCACGTGCTTCTGGGGTCACAGATCAAGACCATGAAGAATATGCATGTGCATGAGGGACACAAGCAATGAGCATTCTCTTTAAAGTGTGATTACTGCCAATTATTTTGGTTTCTGACCAACGGATGCAATCAAACAATTCAGTTCTTTGAATCACAAAAATATCCGGACAAACTTGTAACCGGACAAAAATGTATCTCAAATTTTCTATGACATTTATCTGTAGTTCACTTTCTTATGTCATTTTGCCGGCATGCACACATGACTGTACACTGTAGAGGCATGTCTTGTAATTGATCACATGAGCTGTCTCTCATCGCAATGAAATAAACTATTTTAGGCTGGTCACACAGTTAGAGATACACTGCCCTGTTTTTTTTTTTAGGAAATAGACAATTTTTCAAGTATTTGCATTATTGGGGATAAATAGGAGTTTGTTCTGAATTACCAAAAAGTGGTATTTTTCTAAATGACTTCACTGTTGGTTTTCTTTACAATCTCTCACTTACTGTACAGAATTTACCCGTGAGGTGACAGACACACAGATGCCCTTGGTGGCTCCAGTGATTTTACCTGAAATGTACAAGATCTTCACAATGGCTGAGGTACCACCTGTCTTCTCTTGCTGACACTTTGATATCTGTCTTATAACCTGCTTGCATGTGTGCAATGCATGTAATAGCCACACGTTTGGTTAATGTGTCTTGCCTTACTCTATCTGTCTGTCTGTCTTAATGTTAAGCAGTTGTCATCCTGCTCTGCCAGGTCTACAGCATTCGTACCCGCTCCAGAGCAGTGGAGATATTCACCACATGTGCCAACCTCATCTGTGCCATAGAAGAGCTAGAAAAGGTGAGGTATATAAATGTAGATATGGACATATATATCACTATATTGCCAAAGGTATTCTGACACCCCTCAGAATCATTTAATTCAGGTGTTCCAATCTCTTCCATGGCCACAGGTGTATAAAATCAATCACCTAGGCATGCAGACTGCATCTACAAACATTAGAGATAGAATGGGTCGCTCTCAGGAGCTCCCTGAATTCAAGTGTGGTACTGTGATTTGTTTCCACCTGTGGAATAAGTCCATTTGTGAAATGTCCTCGCTACTAAATATTCCACGGTCAACTGTTAGTGGTAATATAACAAAGTGGAAGCGATTGGGACCAAAAGAAACTCAGCCACGAAGTGGTAGGCCACATAAATCACAGAGAGGGGTCAGCACATGCTAAGGCGCACAGTGCAAAGAAGTTGCCAACTTTCTGCAGTCAGTAGCTACAGACCTCCAAACACCACGTGACCTTCTGATTAGCTCAAGAACATTCCCATGAACATACTCCTAAACCTTGTGAACAGTCTTCCAAGAAGAGTTGGAAGCTTTTGAGGAGTGTCCCATTTTATAGACTTGTTACCCTACACTCACACCGCCAACGTGTTCGGCTCAAACGGCCGCCAGCATTTCTCTGCAACAGCGGGCAGAGCTACGCTCGGCGACAATGTCGCTCGGCGACAGTTGAGAACTTTTCAACTTCATGCTAATTTCCAGCGAGCCATTGGTGACGAAGTTCGGCGACTACCAATGGCAGGACAGATGTTCTATCTCTCGATAGCTATCTTAAAACCCCTCGCTGTTCTCGTGCCTGTACATGGTCCATAGTGTACCAGTATTTATACAAATATTTCCCTCCAAAATGTAATGTATTTTTATGGGAATGTACACTATTTGGGCATTTGATTTGACACATTTTACTGTTTTGCCTCACGCCAGTTCTACGTAAGACACGCCCACTCCCGAGCTGGCAGTTTGGACACTAGAGAGGGCTTGACGACAGCTCATTAGCGATTTGCGAGTTGAATACGTCGGTGGTGTGAATGCAGGGTTATGGTGTAGTTCTTTTTGTCTGGGTTGTCCCCTTGTAGAAGTGTTCAAACAGGACCTAATCAAGTTTTCTTCTAAATTAGATTTTTTAAAGTGAAGATTTATTTTCTTCCATCTTGTCAACTGCACACAGAATGCTCCCTCTGGTGGTGCCAGTTACAGTGGCAGTTACAATGCCAAAGCTGTTTCTTTTGGCCTGTATAGCTTTACACGTCTTATTAATCCTAATATTGGTTTAGTAATATCTGTCTGACTTGGTGTCTGGACCAAACATCTTCTCGCTACAAGTCAAGATCTTTGACCACTACGTGTGTGCATGTGTATCCAGGGTGCAGCGAAAGCCTTGATCTTCCCAGTGGTTCAGCAGTTCACAGAGGCCTTTGTGCAGGCCCTGCAGATGCCCGATGGACCCTCTTCTGACAGTGGCCTCAAAATGGAGGTCCTGAAGGTGAGCACTGTTGTTGTGTATGTGTGTAAAGAGAGTGTGTTTGTGTGTGGGGGGAGTGGTCTGTTTAATGCGCCACTTTGTGCATAGAGGGAATTAATTTGACATTTAGGGATTTTGATGGAGCAACATATAATGTCTGGATGAATGTGCCACTAAGTGTGTTTCTGCCGTCCTGTCCTAGGCTGTAACAGCACTGGTGAAGAACTTCCCCAAACCCATGGTGTCCTCCATGCAGCAGATCCTACCCATTGTGTGGAATACTCTGACTGAAAGTGCATCTTTATATCCTCTCAGCACATGTAGGATGACGTATTATTAAGGCACATGTCCATGTAGTGGACAATAAAGATTATTATTAGTTAGTTGTATAACGAAAGCTCCAAATTAAGTAGATAACCCATAAGCCAAGAAAGGGATTTCTTGTTTCGGCTGGTGCTTCTTTTGAGATGAGATCATGTTTCATGTTTCTTCTGATCTGAAAGGATGCCTGGATGTTGGCAATATGTCCATTGTGGGGTGTTGCAGGCAACTGTTTTCAATAAGTAGTTATTTGTCAATTCAGATTATTTCACCCAAGTTAACATTTATATTAGCATAGCAACATTTACAGAGAAGCTATGTTGGGAAACACTCATAGCTTCTCAAAACAAGATGAAAGAGTTTTAATGTACTTCTTAACCAACATTTACTTATGTAAGAACAGAGGTCAACTACACAGAAGAAGTGGATGACCCCGTAGACTCTGATGGTGAGGAGTAAAACATCTGCTGGTACCGTGACAACCTGCAGCAGTAACAGTGTGGTAAATACAGCGTTATTGGTGCCCTCTATACTAACACTGCATCTCATCACTTCTGCAGGTGAGGTCTTGGGCTTTGAAAATCTCGTGTTTAGCATCTTCGAGTTCGTCCACACGCTGCTGGAGAACAGCAAGTTTAAGAGCACGGTGAAGAAAGCCCTGCCTGAGCTCATCTACTACATTATCCTGTACATGCAGATCACTGAGGATCAGGTGAGCAATAGTCATCACTGTTATACATGATGATGCAACCTCTGTTGTCTAACGCTGTTTCTCAATGTACCCCTGTTCTGTCCTGGTTGAAATATCATAGACTTCTTAGATGTGCATCAATGAAAGTAATTTACTGATAACCAGGAAAGGTAGCCTCAACCATCATGGTAGACGCATTAGAATCGTTTATTCATTCTTGAGAAACAGCAGAAGAAACCTTAATGAGGTTCATTGTGAAAACGTCAATATATTTTTTTAGTTAAATGTAGCGATTAGAGATCATTTCAATGATGTGCATTGTTGTTTCCTCAGATCAAGGTTTGGACAGCAAACCCCCAGCAGTTTGTAGAGGATGAGGATGATGATACCTTCTCTTACTCTGTGAGGATTTCTGCCCAGGACCTGCTTTTGGTAAGGTAGCTGCTTAGTGTCTGGCATTTACACCACTTTAGAATGACGGGGGGATTTTCCTGCAGAATACTTCATAGTCTTTCCTCATCTTGGGATTTTGTTGAAATGTAGCAGCTCCTATTTGCTGTCTTCATTTTTCCTTTTTTGATGTTACTAATACTAAATCTGCGGTAAAAATTATTTGAGTACACTTATCTCGTCACTGGCTGCTCAATCAATGCATTCTCTCATGTTTATGCATTTTATTTGAGGAATATAAAAAACAGAAGGCCAACTAACTAATGCTGTCATTAAAATAAAAATGTTGATTTGAAATGTCCTAAAAATATTTGTGTGATTACATTATGACCTATTTGTGTGACCTACATTATAAATGATTTGCCGATGGCTGTTTTAAAGGCTTGTAATTATCTCTTTAAAGACTGTCTGTCTGTACTCTATGTGCTTCTCTCTGTAGAAATAACAACGTGGCCAAGCGTTAAAGCTTCTTTTTTTCTTTCTTTTGTAACACCACTCGATCTGCAGTTGGCTCGTCAACTCGCCTGTGTTGCCATACACAGTACCTTGACCTCTGACCTCCTCCCCATAGGCTGTTGCTACAGAGTTCCAGAACGAGAGTGCGGCAGCGCTGGCGGCAGCAGCTACTAGGCACCTTCAGGAGGCAGAGCAGGGCAAGAACAGTGCCAACGAACACTGGTACACTGCTGTGTCAGATGCTCACTGGCATGGGTGGGGGGTGGCTTCTCCTCTCTCCGGGACACTTGACTCGTCCATCATTCCCGTGATGTGGCCCTCTCCCCATATACATTGGCTAAGCTAGACCCTCTCCCCATATACACTGACCAGACCCTCTCCTCCTCACCAGGTGGAAAGTGCACGAGGCGTGCATGCTGGCATTGGGCTCTGTCAAGACCATCATCACGGAGAACGTGAAGAACGGCCGCATCCAGTTTGACATGCACGGCTTCTTGGCGGGCGTAATCCTGGCTGACCTCAACCTGGCAGGTGAACCCCTGACGCGGCCCTAAGCTCATATGGTTGTGGTGGATCCTGTGGCTGATAGTGTACTGCATAAGTGCATTATACCAGACCTAGTTGTTAACGCATTTAACTATTGAAAGGTTCTACATTTGGACAGAAAGGAATACGTGGCTGAAGCACACCGCTTCCCTCTGGTGGTGTTGCTTGGCATTGCACTACCACTGACCACCACTGTGTATGTGCTCTGTCTCCCTTTCCTTCCTCTCCCGCCAGCGGCCTCCCCCTTCTTGCTGGGCCGGGCCCTGTGGGCAGCCAGCCGCTTCACAGCAGCCATGACTCCGGAGCTCATCCAGCAGTTCCTGCAGGCCACCGTGAGCGGGCTGCAGGACAGCCAGCCGCACTCCGTCCGCATCTCTGCCGTCAGAGCCATCTGGGGGTGAGCAGGGGGGGCTGGTGGTGGTCGTGGGGGGTCTCCTCTCATGGGTTTACATTGTGTTTGGTATTTTCTTCTGTTTCTTGGCATTGTATTTTCTACAGTGTAAGATGCAGCCGATGATCTAAATGTTCATCATCTTCTTATTAACATTAAAATGGCGGTCTCCTCTCTGTGATTTATTCTATCATCTATATTTCTATTTTGTGTTGTTGTTGAAATCCAGAATTTATGATCATGGTGTTTTATATGAGAATACAAACCTAGCTCCTGAATCCTTTATTAGTACACACTAGTTTACTAAGGATATTTTGACCATTGGTCTGATCTCAAGGTCTGTAAGACAGACCAAGCAAGCTGTGGATGAGTATTCAATGTGACCAGGGCTGCACCATCAGGCCACTGAGCAGGGAGGTGCCCACACACAGACTAACCTGTAAGCATCATTGAGCAAAATGCCTTTCCCATATCTGCTCATTGTATTACCGGTCGCTACATACTCATTGTAAGTCACTGGATAACAATGGCCACTAATAGGGGTGTGAGAAAATATCTATACACCCGAGAATCGCAATATTACATTGCAACAATGGTACACACCTGTTCTGTATCTCTGACTACTGTATCAATTCTCTAAAACACTATCTTTTGTTAAATTATTTGTATTTTTTTTCCATTTATTTGTAAAAGGGACAACGTACAAAATACATTGACCTCAAAAGATGTTACCATATTTAGTTTTAAGCTAATTTCCATATGCAAGTTGAGCCAGTTTAAGTGTTTTTTTTGGGGGGGGGGGGTTTGCCGTGACTCCACACGCTAGCATTGGTTTTGACAGTTTTACACAAATTAGAAATCACAATATGTCGCCTTGCTTACAGCAATATGTCAAACTGTGGGCCCTCTATCCTGATGCGCATCGTATTACACAATTCTTGTGACAGTTGAGGAACCCTTCCGCTCTCTCCCTCTAGGTACTGCGACCAGCTGAAGCTGTCCGAGAGCACCCACGTCCTTCAGCCCTTCCTCCCCAGCGTGCTGGAGGGGCTGGTGCAGCTGGCGGCCCAGTTCAGCTCCGAGGTCCTCACCCTTGTCATGGAGACCCTGTGCATTGTCTGCACCGTAGACCCTGCCTTCACCACCAGCGCTGAGAACAAGATCTGCCCCCTCACCATCGCCATTTTCCTCAAGTACAACAATGGTACACACCTGTCTTGCATAGCTGTGATACTGACAGACATGACGCAGTCAGTGCACGCTAATTAAACATTTTATTAATGTGTGAATCAAAAGTGTTATTTTCTGGCTGGTCCTGTGACGTGTTGTCTATTGCATACCTACTGTGGCCAAGAGATATCACTGTACACACGCATAACAATTGATGACTACCACCAAAAAATAATGTAAATGTAACTCGTAGACTGAATAACCTTGCTATATATGTATCATCTTAACAATATGTTGTCAAGTGTGAAGAATACTATGTTTGCAACTATATAGTCTGGAAAATATTATCATCCAGTGTTAAAAATTAATGTTAAGGAATACAGGATCAGATACATTTGGTTTTAAATCTAATCCTCTGGATGACTGCAACGATACTATGAGCTACTGTCTGTCATGACAAGCTGGTTGGTCACGTTGGTCATGTTTCCACAGATCCTGTGGTTGCCTCTCTGGCCCAGGACATCTTTAAGGAGCTGGCCCAGGTGGAAGGATGCCAGGGCCCCATGCAGATGAGGCTCATCCCAACACTGGTCAGCATCATGCAGGCTCCGTCTGATAAAATCCCGCCCGGACTCTGTGCGGTGAGTGTCCACTTTGGCTGCTCTGCCTAAATAGGACAGCTTCACTGCCTTCAATTAAAGGCTTCCCGAGTTTCCTCTGCCGCTCACAACGGCACGTGTGAGAAGAAGGGTAGAGTGTGTGTGATGTGCAGAAGGGGCTGTAGGAAGAGGGGTAGAGAATGTGCAGAAGGGACCGTCTTTTAGTGTAAAACGAAAACATTTGTTTTGCGTTAACTTTTCAGCCATAAGGAAAATGCCATACACAAACTGAGCAGTACCCTCTCACAGACTCTTCATTTATGGCAGCAGTAAACATCTATCTCATTGGGTAGAGCAGGGCTACTCATGGTGATTCAGAAGTTGCTGGTTTCAACCCCACTAACTCCCCACCAAGTGTCGAGGTGTCCTTGAGCAAGACATCTAACATTAAGTGCTCCCGCTGGTCAGGCTGAGACCTCCACCGGTATATGGATGTGAGTGGCCAGAAAATTAAGAGAAGTGCTATATGAATGCAGTCTAGTTACCATTGGCTCCAAATGTGTTTTCTTTGACGTATTGCTCAGCTGTGTTTAGTTTGCTGCCGTGACATGTAGTTGATCTGCGTTACCTTATCTGTCAGCATTGATAGACCGTGCGTGTGTGTGTGCACACATACACATGAGCCCCGCCTCTCTGTCACTGTGTCCAGACATCCATAGACATCTTGACGACTGTGGTGCGTAACACCAAAGCTCCCCTGTCAGAGATGCTGGTGTGTCAGGCCTTCCCCGTGGTGGCCCAGTGCACCCTGCGGACGGATGACAACGCCATCATGCAGGTGAGCCCATGCGCCTTTTTCTCTTGAGGCAGGCCTTCTGCTGCATTAGAAGGGCACACATACTGTGCCATCGGGTCAGGAGGTAAATGAAAACGCTACGTGCATCGAATATCGCCATGGAAATGTGTCAACGTTGCTATTAATTCACCTCGGGGTATAGCTGCACGTGCTCCTGTGGATTGTGGCTTTCAGCAGACCTCCTCCCCATTTTCCAGGGTCGTTGTGGCAATTTACAATTTACAGGAACACAAATAGTTTTCCTGACAAAACATGCGTGCAT
Source organism: Forbesichthys agassizii (assembly GCA_026546735.1). Taxonomy (NCBI): domain Eukaryota; kingdom Metazoa; phylum Chordata; class Actinopteri; order Percopsiformes; family Amblyopsidae; genus Forbesichthys; species Forbesichthys agassizii. The sequence goes on along the minus strand of JAODLL010078703.1, from coordinate 1,890 downwards.
TCACATATTCCGTATCGTTCAGCATATGCCAACATTTACTATGTATATACAATATAATATGAATAATAGTGGAATGTGTATACATTTAGCCAACCTCTTATATCACTGGCAGCTCATTTTCCACTGTTATTGTCAACATTTTAAACAATTGTGTGTGTGTGTGTGTAAATAAAGGTCCTGTCTGCTCTGAGAAATGTTTCGTTTACCAGTACCGTGGTTTAGAAATAAACATTGGCAGTTTATGACCTATTTTTATGTAGAAGTGGCACATAAACCTTGGGTAAAAAAAAAAAAAATTGTTCTATTTATACGGATCTCCGCAGTGTATACGCTCCACTTAACGCACTGCTCTTTCGCCCAGTGTATTATGTAAGCGTAGTGTTGCAGCATACGCTTGAATGTCGCCTGGCCGTAAGGCGATCCGTGCTGATTCCCCTGGGCTGTGGGGAGTTGGGTTGGGTATCATTTGAATTTAATCGATTCCGGTTCCGATTCTGCTTATCGATTCCGGTTCTTATCGATTCCCGATTTCGATTCTATTATTTTTGTGAGAAGAAATACAACATATTTCAAGATGGAAAATTTCCTGACTTTTCATTTAGGCTATACTCAGTCAAATCAAGGTCACTGACCAGTGTTGGTCAAGCTACATTGAAAATGTAGTGAGCTGAGCTACCAGTTACTCTAAGTTAAATGAAGCTTCACTACACTGAAGCTACCCCCAAGAGAAATGTAGCAAACTAAGCTACAGCAACACAGCAAAGTTAGTTCACTACATTATTGTACCAACATTCAAAAGTGTAAGTCAAACAAACAAATAAACAAGGCAAAACTGTTCAGTTCAATTGTTTATTAAACAATAAGATGTGTTCTATGCTCTCACTGTTATTTCTACCACATAAACTCAGTCTTGTCTTTATTCCCCCTCAATCCCCTGCATCGAAGTCTCAGGAATCAGCCCAGTGATTGGTAGGCCTACGTCTGCGGCATCACCGTCATACGGAGGTGCTTCTATCGGCTACATGTGTAGCCTAGGTCCGTGTATGTGATGGCCTCACGTACTGATTCTTAGCAGTTGTATCAGACTTAAACTTGAGCTGCAGATTCTGAAATGCTTGGGAAAATGTAGTTTTTCTGGACGCTACCGCACTACTTGATCAATTAAAGAGCGTCGCTACTGAAAAGCTATTTGATTCAGAAAACAGCACCGCTATCGCTGCTTAGAAATGCAGTTTAACTAGTAGTGGGGCTACTGCCCAACACTGTCAATGACAATGACAGGATTCAGGAAGGCTTCTTTTTTCCTTTATTTATAAAAAATAAGATAAATAAGAATAGCATTTTAAATGAGGATATGTGATAATGCATTTAATTATTATAATTACATACTGTATGTTTACATCATAGAATATATAAGAACTGTTTACAAAAGGTGAGTCAATTAACAAATCATGTTTACCAGCTGGTTTAAATTCAATAACACTAATAACTAATATGAACATTTAGGCCTAGGTGCACCAAAACTGACCTTGTACGTCAATATGTTACTTTCCAGTTTTAATCTTATATAATGTCTGCATTTGAATTTAATCCAACCTGTAGAATTCTCATTAATTTTGTGATTTTCTTTTATCTGATAATTAAGTTCATGATCATGTAATGACCTGGACGTGTTACATGCATTGTCAACCTTTTTACAAGTCATAGGCCTATCGTTGTTCAGAGAGCAAAAATACGATCTATTTTTAGATCAGCGGCAGTGCGCATTGTTAACCAAGCCTATTGTAATTCAAAGTAAAAAATAAAACAAATGAAACGTTGTAAGCTCATAACGCTAGAAAACAATATTAATTGTTTTAGGGTGGCTTCAGCTCTAGCTTGTTATGCTGG
>JAODLL010078682.1:1669-15856 GCA_026546735.1 Forbesichthys agassizii | reverse complement strand
GAACGAGCCTACACACCAACATACCCCAGACCCCCAAGGATGTGGCACCAGGAGCGCATCATCGAACACAGACACTGGGCAGGTGACTAAATGGACCAGCTCCCCCCAGCTAAACCTCCAGGCACTGCAGACCAGGGCACACACCCACTCATTATCCAGCCCACCAACCATGCACCACCATGCCGCCACCATAAGCAGAACCCTGGAGACGACACCACAGAAGCACTAAATAACCAAAACATGGAAGTTATCAGACAGAAATTATTACATTATAATCATTAGTTGATATGTTTAGCAAAACTCTACCTAGTTCACTAGGTAGAGTGAACTAAAGTATGATGTCTGCCTATTAGTATTTAGCTTTTATGCATATGTTCTCTGTATTATGAAACATCTATTACGTTGTTTATTTCTTAAATGTTTACATGCTATATTCTCTAAATGTTACATGTAGCAAATGGCTCATAGTGTATGCCGTCCTTTGAAAGAAGTCTGTTAGCACACTGGCTGACCGCTGTCTTGCACCTCTTCTACCTTTAACCTCTAACTTCTAACAAGCAGCCTCGCGGCGGTGCGGCATGTGTTGTGCTCCGCTACAGATCCGTGATGGGCTGTTGCCAGAAGATCCAGTTCTGGGAAAGTACTGCAGCACGCAGTCACCCGCCCCGCTGAGAAGCACCGGGCCAATGGCCTGGGTCCACTTTCACTCTGACTACACCGTCTCTGACCGAGGCTTCCACATCACCTACACCACCTCACCTTGTAAGGCTTTAGATCTGTCACAGACAAACACACATCATGTACTAATGCCAGCTTCCCATCTGACATCGCAGACACAGCACACCATTACCTACTTAGAGAGTATACTCTTATTGTCCTGTGTGCTTGTACTTTTATTTGATATACATAATATCAAGTGCCTAAGGTTCGAAGGTCCCATCATGAACCATGTTTTCCTAGTTTCAAGTTCAGTTTAGTTTTGCCGTGAAAATCAGTGTGGAAAGCCTAGGAACCATTTTCAATGTGTCCGAATAGCAACTGAACTTACCAATCAGAGTTGTGTTGATAGCTATACGGGCGTGGTTTCGGTGTGTCGACAGCGAAAAGGACCAGATGGTTCATCCAATCAAGTATTTTTTTTCCTGCCCTTTACGAACAGTTTCAATGTACGGCTCCCCAGATGGAGTTGTGACAGCAATTCCTCTGGCATGTCAGGTTACTGTTTTCCAGCATTTGTGCTGAAAGTGTGCTGCCATTTCTAATGGTTAGGAATAACAACAAGAGTAATTAGCATTGTTCATGAATGAGTTGCTTTCAGTCTGGGACTGTGAGCAGCGGTATCGTAACAGTAGCTTGTAACAAACCGCCTTTCTTGCGCCACACCAGCGGACCCAGGCTGCGGGGGCACCTACACCGACAGCGAGGGCATCATCATTTCTCCGAACTGGCCCAACAACTACGCCCACAACCGCCAGTGCATCTACCTTATCCGGCTGCCTCCCGGCGAGGTGGTGTCCCTCAACTTCACCGACATGTCCCTGGAGACTCACAGCGCCTGCTCCTTCGACTATGTGGAGGTAGGAACGGACCGCTGCGTAACTTGTAGCTAACAGGCTAACTAACTCTGCTCATTGTTCGGCTATCGTTCCTGTGCATTTTGACACACAACTGCACTATATTGCACTTTACATCTTTTATTAAGTCAGTAGTGGCAATGCAGAGCTCTAAAGTTATGCCTACCCTCTCTCGGCAAACGTTCCATCTCCAGCCACAACACCTTTAATGCTGACGCAGAAATGATGGGATTATTAAATATCATAAATAACGAATGTTTCCTTAAAGAAGGAAAGTAGGCAAAGCAAATACATGTATTAAACCTATCAATCATAGATTACTGTCAACATGGCTAAGCCCCTCTATCGCCCCTCCCAGGTCCGTGATGGCAGTGCAGAGACCGCCCCTCTGATTGGCCGCTACTGTGGCACTGCGTTGCCTGCCCCCATCCACTCCACCTCCAACGCACTGTGGCTCCGCTTCAAGTCTGACAGCTCCGTCAGCCACGCCGGCTTCAGGGCCCGTTACGCTGTCGGTGAGGGGCACGCTCACATACACACGCACGCACGCACACACACACACAGATGCGTTGTATTCAAATTAAAAATCACTCAGTTGTATTTGGATAGACACAATTCACATCAAATGAAAATGGTAATATGGAAGTGAAGGTGGGATAAGCGATTGTAAGATAATACTTTTGTCAAATTCAGCCAATCTCTCCTCACCATTCGCTAGGTGTCCATCCTGTGTGTGCTGACAAACATTATCTGAAGTTCCTACAGTACACAGCCCCAGCTCTGTAAATAGGAACACAAAGCAAGTGGTACAGACTGTTATTGCACCACACAACATAGCCTTGAAAATGTGTGTTCATTTTGTGGGGTGCAGCTTCTAAGGGAGTAATGTCTATGAACATGTTTGGTTATACAGAACCTGTGGGCAGCGACACACTGTAAGATATTGGTACCGAATGCCTTCTTCTGTACATTTGTAGTGGTTTTGTATTCCAAGTGGTATTGACCAGTCAGATCCGCGTGGACAGCAAAAAAGGCGTAACTACATGCAATCTCGAAAAAAATCTGATATGGTTAGACAATTTAGCTTTTTATTAGCATTCATATGAGGGTATTTGTCTTTAAAGGTTAGCCGAACCTTTATAAAATCAGAATGACCAGCAGATGGAAGTGAAAGTGTTGGCCAAGATGTCCAGAGACATGGAAATATCCCAAAAATATTGACTCTTGTACCTAGAGGCTTAAATCACCTTTATGATGTAGCCGACGTGTTGCATCCTTTTATGATTCCTCCATTTTATTTGTATTTTATTTTTTATATTACACTTGTTATTTCTCCTGGGGCGTTGCTGCATTTATTAAACACTTTGTGTTAACAGCTGGGTGGAAGATTGCCTGGCAACCATATGGTAGTTAAGTCAGAGGGTCTTAATGTAATAGAGGGACTTTGGGCGGTCTACCACACCCATCGAACTACTTTCAGTGGCTATAATCAAATCACACCCTTTGCAGACCCCCGAACACATTAAAAATGCATGGCCTTTATTATTCTGGCAGCCTACAGTGTAACCACGGTGTATGTATGTGTGCATGCATGAAGTGTGTGTGTAAGCATTTGTGTCTATTTGTGTAATCTGGTAGTGTGTGTGTGTGTGTTTAGTAGCATTTGTGTATGCGTGTAGTTGTAGGTGTGACCATGTGTAACGCTGTTAAATATTGAGCAGTTTGACAGTCTGCTGTGGCAGCACTTTAACGGGGATTGGAAATGCTCCTGAACTGCAAAATGCGCACTTGTGCACACACTGGCATACACACACCTTTGTGTCATTGAGCTGGTATCTAATGCGATCCGTAATGCGACCGACCGTCCTTACGCTATGCTGAATAATAGTTTGCTCTCGTTCACAATGCTGCCATCATACACACACATTTATTTTCCACTTCTCAGATCATTAGCCCACCCATTATCCTCTCTCTATTTGTCTGGTACATCTTTTCATCTTGTATTGGCCAGTTGAATAACTGGGAACAAAATTGATTAACTGTGTTTGCTAATGGAAAAAATCAATGACAAAATGTATTACTTGCAAATGTGTTTTTTCCATGTACAACTTAAATTATAGTTTTTCTTTGTGTGTGTGTGTTTGTGTGTCTGTCTCTTTCCCAAGAGACTATTACAAATGTTAGTTAAATGATCATGTACAGTAGTTATCTTATATTTTATAGTCAGGGAAGTCACACTCATTTTAATTTGCTTTAGATATCAAATACAAGTCTCCAATGAGTCACTTATGTTTCAGTCCATCAAGTTGATTCAATAGGTGACCCACCAAGGCACACCTGTAATGACCTCTACCCTCTACCAGGTTGTGGAGGCACCCTGTCTGGAACTGGCCAGATTCGCTCTCCCTACCACCCCAATGCTTACCCCCACAACAAGGAGTGCGAATGGGTTATCAACCAGCCTGCCGGCTACGTAGTCACCCTGGACTTCCTCTCCTTCGACGTTGAGGGTGGCTCCTGTGTCTTTGACTCTGTGGAGGTATGTTTGCACAGTTAAATGTAATTTAGTGTAGTAGTTCAACGTCATGAACTGTGCAGTAATGTGATATTTTGACATATGGCAACGTCAGTTCTCATATACGGTATATATATATATATATATATATATATAAATATATATTGTATGTTATTGAACAGGTGTTTGGTTTAATTTTGAAGTTATGCTATTCTGTTTACATGTATTTGGAATAGCTGCAATGACATTACTAAAGTACATTTTATTATTATTATTTTTTTATGTGGTTCCAACCAACCAAGTTCTACTAAGCAATGTTTTTGATAAGTGTAGTGGAAACACTGCTTCCTGAGCCTTTTAAAGAAGGAACCCAAATAATGTATTGTTGTTAGGTCAGGGATGGCTCCACTTCCAGCTCTCCTTTACTGGGAAAATTCTGTGGGGTCCAAATACCATCCATGCTCCAGTCCACCCAACGATCCATGTACATTCGCTTCAAGACTGACTCCTCTGTGAGCAATCACGGTTTTACCGCTGCCTACGCCTCAGCCATAGAAGGTATGAGTACTGCTTTGGGATTATGGGATATGAAGTCCTGCATCTTTATTGCTGTCAATTATTTTGTTTTCACTTTGAGTGGTTTTTCCCACTTTAATATATCACTTTTAGTTTAAAATTAGTTTTTTTTTTATGATTGTAAAACAAATACAGGACCTTTGTGGACACATGACATGTCAAGATACTGTAGAATCGTGCTTTCCTTAAATTTGTCAGTTGTACTTTTATGCCATTTTATGTAATTTTTCCTAAACCTAAAGATGTTTCCTAAACCTAAGAAAGTACCAAGGGCTTATGAGTGACTTCAACATTCAAGGGGACACATTATAATGGGGGTCTGGGTGGGGAGATGCGTAAATTAGAGATGGAGATGCCAGTAATATAATAATCATCTATATTTGTAGAGCACTTTTCATGCAGAACTGCAGCTCAAAGTGCTTATATATAGTCAGACATTATACCAACTGATTCACAGACTTGCCGCAGAAATTAATGTTTACATTCTGCCATGAGACAATATAGGCTATAGCCAACAATCACAAAAACGGTTGCTGATAGGAATTAAAGGAATTTGGTCTATTCAAGGAGCAGAAGAATGAATGTGAAAGTCACACAGTCAGAAAAATGTATGTTATAAAGGATTTTATAACAGAAAATTATCTGCATTCCAATATTGGCTAAATAGCCTACGATTCAGCCTCAGGGCATGAGTGGTTCAAGCCAACCTATGCAGGCTCACATCATGGAAGAAGACATACAAGCCATTTACATGAAACTATTAGGCTACATAGGCACCTTATCCAAAGTTGAGTGGTTAGGCTACTGACAGACAGTTTAAAGTTAGTGAAAACTAACCTCGTTCTACCAATCAGACAATAAGACGACACAGAATTATCCTGTCTGTTTCAGAGCGTGCTTTCCAAATTTTAAACAAAAAGTTTAATATTTACATTTATTTCTCCCTCGCGGGATACATTTTGGGTGGGACAAATTCTACTGTTTTCAATATTGGGGAAGACCCACCAGTCCCCCCCGGCTCTTACGCCATTAGAAAGTACATCCATTATAGGGCACGTAGAACCTAAACTGAAGTCCTCAACTAACTGTTTTATGTTTGGAAATACGAATGTGTTTAGGGAGGGGTGCAGCAGGGGCATGTCCTCAAATCAAATCAAATGTTTTTTATTGTTTCAGTCACATGGGCAATTCCTATGTTTGATGTGCTTTTGTACCACATACTTTCTATTCTAATCTAATTAGGTTTCATCCAGACTCAGAGGTTCTATAAAAGTATGTTGACAAGAAAGGATTTTTAAGCAGCCTCACATTTTTAGATTTTATCATTATTTCTTGAATGCATCCAACGTCTATTGTGTGTTGTTAAAATGCAATTAGAGTGAATTGATTCACTTTTATTTTTGTCTAGCTCAGAAAAATCAAGATGGCATCTATAAGACATACTATTTGCCCATTAACACAATTCATATATTCTTCATTCCCAAAGCCAATCATATTTTGTGCTACTTCATATTCTAGGCTGTGGCGACACCCTGACATCACTATCGGGCTCCTTTGTCAGTCCTGGCCACCCCACCAGCTACCCCCACGGTGCCAACTGCACCTGGTACATCAACGTTGACCCTGGCCACTTGATCCGGCTGTCCTTCGACTCCTTCAACCTGGAGTTCCACGCCAACTGTAACTTTGACTATGTGGAGCTCTACGATAACGGGACCGTGCAAACTGGAACTAAAGTTGGCAGGTACACAATGCTATTCTGCACATTTGTTGAGGTCAGCAAACTGCAAATAATCAAAGTGTCATTTTAACTACAAAAAAACTGACATATAAGTAAAGGATAAGGGAAATATTTGAATGTTTAATACTTTAATACTGTTAAAGAAACAAGAATACACAGACAGAATAAAGAAACAAGCTGTATTAGTAGATTTTAAAATAATATGTTTGAAGTTATTAAACATAGCATGCTAACATAACAACACTATAGCATTTTAAATAATACTAGACTAGACTGACTAGAATAATGTGTATTGTATATCATATTGTGATTCTATATCATCCATGGTTTACATTATATATTATTGTCTATTTAGACCTTGACAAATACAGTAAAGCGATCCCGTTCTCTCTATTGTGCAACTACAGATATTGTGGTCGCTCGGTGCCACCATCCATCACCAGCACAGACAACCTGCTGACTCTGCTGTTTGTGTCGGACTCCAGCCTCTCCTCCGAGGGTTTCTCTGCCCGCTATGTGTCCATCAACGCCACCACTGGTGCGCTCCTTTTCACTGTCAGCAGTGTGGACCTTTAAAGGGGAGAACCATTAACAAACCAATGTGCCATCACCATTGGGACTCAATATTGGGCCCTGTCTTACACCAGGCGCAATGCGGCTAGCATTATGTCTTTTCTAGTTTCAAACGGACGCAGCTGTCATTCTCCCGTCCAGCGCCCACATTGTCTAAATAGCAAATGCACTTGCGCCCATTTGAGTGCCGGTGAGTGTCTAAACATCAATCAATCAATCAATCTTTATTTATATAGCACTTTTCATACAAATTCATGTAACGCAAAGTGCAAAACATGAGGTGTGGTCTAGCGCATTCCTGGCGCATTGCTATCTTGAGGCAGCGGAAAGTGATTGTGCGATTGACCAGCAAAAACCTGGTCTAAAGTCAAGGCATCATAGTATCGCCTATGGCAGATGGACAATGTGTGTAAACTCTGCTTGTTACACACACAGGGACATACAGAAATGCACAAATATGCAAAGTACAGAGAGTACAATGGGAAATATCATTATTGTGTAACCTACACAAACATATTTTAGGAATCTCGCTATTGTCTAGAAGATGGTCTGCTCCAGCACTTTAACAAACTCGCCAGTATAATATCAAGCGTTTGGATTTTTAAAGGGAATTTTTTTAAAGTGAGATTAAACTCGGAATGGTGGTAAAGTATGATGCGCCCAAAACACACCCATGAATAATGAAGAGAGTCCCTGCGTTCAGGATGGTGAAACATTTTCTACAAGTTCAATGAACGTGAACTGCAGTGGACTGAACAGCAGGTTACAAAACTGGGAGGAGTTGGGCTGTCCATATAGGCTGTGGGTTGATCAAAGCTCACATGGCTAACAACAACAAAGCCATTGTTTGTGTTTTACTGCTTTAGATTGTTGTGTTTCAGCAGTACAGATGCACAAGATAATGGTAGAACCACTGTGGCTCTAGAACCACTTCTGTCTGTGCACAGTGCACTGTTCCAATTGAAGGATATGTCCGTAATGGCTGCGTCACCATATTAGAGTTCATAATTTCATGCATTTCATATCAGAATGAGATGGCATACAATTAAAATGGAATTATGTAATGAAAGCAACATTTGGTAATTATACTAAATAGTGTTGATGACTTATTCTCATAATATTTATAAAACACCCTGAAAAATATCCAGCTACACTTCTTACACGTCACTGTGCAACACACGCCATCGCCACGCCCTTTAAACGGAGCAACCGGCTTTGAAAGTAGTTCAAGAAAGTTTTTGAGGAAACGGGTTGTTCATTGAAAAGGTGTATTGCATGTTCAGAATGTTCATTCCACTAAACGTACCCAGTGAATCCAACCCTTTTGAACCATGCGCCCGGCGCACTGACCATTTATCTGCCCGTAAAATAGCAAACGTGGATTTGGACACGCCCTAAATCCAATATGCGCTTTGCGCTTTAGACAGTGTGCTTAGATTGTTAAAATAGGACCCAAATTCTCAATGGTCTATTCTAAAGTTATAGTCTTGGCTTTTGATTAATGTGAGAATTCAATTATTGTCTCACAATTTCAGACGATAGTTGAATTCTCATGTTAATCTGTTATAATGGAAAGGTGGCAATAATACATATTCCCTAAATATAAATTGTGTCACCTCCATCAATAACTTTGGTACCTAATCAGTGACATTTTTGTAGTCCTATTCTACTCTATAGATCAGATGGCTTAATAAGGTTTAATTTGTTCTCTGCACAAAAGAGTGTGCATTGACAGACAGCTTTATAGTCACACTGTGGCCTGCCAAATGGACTAGCTAGGCAACAGTGTTCATTACCTGTTCTCAAGACATTTACTTTCAATAAACATTACACATTAGTTTTCACTTATAAAGAATGGAGAGCATGTGGGAATGCTTCAGATCTGGTTGAGAACATTTCAGTTCTCAACGTCACCCCTGGTTGCTTTTTAAAATTATTATATTATAATATTGTTGTTGTGTGGTTTTATCCCAGATTGCAGCGAGACGTTCACTTCCCCAACGGGTTCGTTCAGCTCGCCTAACTATCCTAGCAACTACCCCAACCACAGAGAGTGCATATATAAATTCATCGTTGAAGTCAACATGCAGATCATACTCAACTTCACGGACTTTGACCTGGAGGGTTTTTTTCCAACATGCAGCATTGATTACGTGGAGATCAGGTTAGACACTGTGGATGGGCCTAAGAGTTATGTTCCCTCATAGATTATTATCATCATCGTCAGTGTCTTCATCGTAACGTGAAACTCTTCGTCATGCAGGGACGGCGGATACGAGACATCTCCCTTGATTGGCAGGTTCTGTGCCAATGTGAGACCCCCAATCTTGGTATCCCATAGCAACCGACTCTGGGTCAAGTTTTCATCTGACTTGTCTATCACCCGCAGAGGCTTCAGTGCACACTGGGATGGCACACAGACAGGTGTGTGTGAGAACGTGCCTTACAACTAATAGTGTCCAATGCTAACACCTTAATATAAATAATATTTCTATTGGTTCCCTAAATTGGTTTACTACATTTCATTGTGAAATATTTGACATTTAATAAGATTCAGATTCACTTAATTGTCATATGCTCCCACAGTAGAATACAGTAGAATGCAATGACATGTGTGTTGCCATGGCTCTCTCCACCCTTAAGTTCACAAGTATGTGAAATATAAGGACCCATTAAATATACAATACATACCCATAAATAACAAGCACATACCCACATACATATAAACTAGTGAACATAAGTACTATAAGTATTATTATAAGAATAATTACATTGCTATTTTAGGCAACTAGTGTGTACAGATTTACAATTAAAACAGCTCAAACTGGGTGTGCGTCAACCCGTGCCGAACATTATTTAAATTTTCAATCTGTCTCCATGCTTTCGTAATGCATCTATGTGACCTTCAACAATGGTAATTAATTTCAATGAGTTAAATTGCGGTCAACTGTTTAATACTATTGTCTTCAATATGAACACACTCATTGCTGGGTTGTGGTAGCCCTTTGCAACAAGGCAACGGAGCTCATGGGAAATACAGTGTTTACCCTGACATGCTACAACTTCCACAAATCTAGTTTGATACGTTAGCGTGAGTTGTCTTTCTAGTGGTTTGTAAATATACATAAAGGAGACCCAGGGCTTGACTTTATTGCTGCTGGATCAAACGCTGTCAGATCCCCCTCTCTTTCCTCTACGTCACAGGCTGTGGAGGAACGTTGACCACCTCGTCCGGGGCATTCTCCTCCCCTAACTACCCCCTGACCTACCACCACAACGCAGAGTGCTACTGGCTAATCAAGACCAGCCAGGGCAGTCAGCTCATCCTCTCCTTCACTGATTTCCACCTGGAGGCCAGTTCTACCTGCTCCTTCGACTACCTGGCCGTAAGCACTGGTCCTACTGTCCTTCCAGTTAACAGTACATGAAGCGTATCTGGTCATGCTGTGTTTGTCTATGTAGCCGTTAGTCACACAGAGTCCCCAAGGGCTTTACAAGGCCACATGTCACACAGGAACACTTGCTAACATTGACTCTACTTTCAACACAGAACCCGCCAACCCATGACAGCTGAACCAGCACAATGAACTGATATGTATTGTATTATTAGTGTACTACTCTGTATGATAGCCACACAATCCCCATTGCATTCCACTGTGTACATGTGACCATTAGTGTTGTAAAACAAGTGGCATTTGTTTTGGCTACACAAGGTGTACAATGGGAACAGCACCAATGCCCCAGAGCTGGCCAGGCTTTGTGGCAGCCAGCTTCCAGCCCCCATCAACTCCTCCAAGAGTGAGATGTATGTTAAGCTGCGTACGGACAGCAGCATTGGTGCGGGTGGATTCCTGGCGTCCTACACAACCAGTAAGTACCATACTGTGTCAAGCTTTATGTTTTGACACACTATCTGTAATGAGTTTAACAGTAGAAAATGAACACTTGAACAATGAATATGAAGCACATTTAATACGCAACTTTAGTTCAACTGCTAATGCTTTTGCTTTAGCAGTTGTAAACATCTACTGTAGGTGAGGACAGATGCACTTTAAAAGCAAGTTCCCTGTGATGTTTAGTCCTTGCTACCATAACGAGCTATTTCTGTTCATATGTTCAACCCTCATTTATACACACGCACGCACGCACACACACACGCACACACACACACATGCACAAACGCACGCACACCCTGGTGAAACTCAAGGAAGCCTTGAGTGTCCTGGGAAGGGCAGGCAGTAACACAATCATAGAACAAAGGAATGTCAAGGAGAGAGTGTCTATGTGCGCGTGTGTGCGCGTGTGTGCGCGTGTGTGTGTGTGCGTGCACGTTTGTGTGACGTGCAGCCTCTGGCATGTGCTATAATGGCTGTTGTTGATGTGATGGTGAGAGGAGAGGAGGTTGTTTTGGCTTCACCTCGCTGTGTCAGCTTCTCTCTCTGTGTGTTTACACTCAGACTGTGTCTCTCTAATAACGCCCGCTGGCTTCAATGGCAAGGTCAGGGATATCAGTCCCACAGACGTTACTGAACAGGTCACCAGGGTCAGTAAAGAAGACACACCCTGTGCTGCTCAGCAGACTGTAGAGAAACCTAGGGAACGCTTCCCTCCATTAATACACCTGCAGTCCTGAAATGCAGTGGTAGACCGTGGTTATTATTTAGCGTTGTGTACCATTGTATATTGTATTGTATTGTATTGTATTGTATTGTATTGTATTGTATGTACAGTACTCAGTGCTCCAATCTGAGAGGTTTTGAAATCTGTGTATGTGTGTGTGTGTGCGCGTGCGTGCAGACTGCCGAGGCGTGGTGATCTCAGGCTGGCATGGCGTGGTGGAGTCTCTGAACCACCCCAACACGTACCCCCACAATTCCCTGTGCCGCTGGACCATCCAGGCCACCATGGGCAACACCATCAACTACACCTTCAACGCCTTCGATCTGGAAAAGCTCTCGGACCTGTGCAGCTACGACTACGTCAAGGTAGGAGTACAGATGTGCACGTGTAACTACACTGTGCCTGTCCCGTGTTTAGGAAATAAATCTCAAATAACTCATCAAGACTATGTTGAATAACATAATAAGAACAATAACATTATTTCAGCAAGATGTCTGTACTTACACACACCTGCAACTTCCCATGACACATCAGAGGAAGCAAGCACCAGATGAAGTTATAGAAAGTGGGAAAGCCCCCCTTACTGCCGATGTTGGTGTTGTCTTAGAGGAAACTTATAGGCTCATAGTCAAGTTTCATCAAGGTCTGTTTTTTATCATTGGAAATAGGCTCACAGGAACTACTCGTACTGTAAATCATAAAGAGCTTATTTTTGTTTTACTTTATCAGTGTAGTGATACACAAAACACAGGAATACATTTAGTCAGGAAGGAAATGAGGGAAACAAACCAGTATGCAATAAAAAGGTAGTCAAATGTTGACTCACATATGAAATACATGCCTTTGTAATTGCGAACATGTGGTCTGACATAGTTCAAGTAATGACATCATAGCTTGGTTACAGTTTACCACAGCTTACAATGCAGTGGTTGTCCCCGGATGAAAAAAACTATAGTAATCCAATATCTTCTAAACTTAAGCATTTGTCAACTTTATATAATGTATTACATTGCTCTGTTTGTGAATACATGTTTACATACATTTCATACATATTTTATATAACATTGCAGTAAACTTAGACTGTGTGTTTTACAGTATAGTTGTGTATGACATACTGTTCAGTAGCGTGTTTTGTGTATGACATGTATTTCATATAGTAATTTGTACTTTTAGATTAGATATACACCATACAAACATTTTGTATGTATACTAAAAAACATTGAAATAGTATAATATACTGTATGTTATTCTTAGAATTAATCTTTACATTTCTGACACTGACAGATTACATGAGGCTCAATAATAATGTATATTTATTTATACGTATGAAGTTCAGTTGGAAAGTGTTTTCCTTCCTAAAGAAGCATCCCTGCTGTAGTACTGCCCTTGTAAGGCATAGCTTACATAACAGCAGGTCACTTTTGAGGCCTCTTCAAGCCCCTTGCTGAAAAGAGCTTTTGGATGAAAGGAGATGGAAGCAGAGAAGGGAAAAAATGACTTTGTTTTTCTACAACTGCCCCATCCCCCATCACCATGGCAACCCTAACACACAATGACATGATTGGCTCAGGAGATAAATAGACATTTGTGTGTGTCTGTGTCCCCCAAATTCCCTCAGGAGTTACTGCTTTTTTCCATTGTGTTTGGCAGTGTTCAGCTAAGATGATCTCATCCATGCCCCAATCTTTCATTGCTGTGTGTGTGTGTGTGTGTGTGTGTGTGTGTCTGTGTGTGCTTGTGTGCACTTGTGTGCTTGTGTGTGTGCATGAGTGCGTGTCTTTAAATGTAGAGCATCTGTCCCAATAAAGCCTGTGTTATTTGTCAAGCTGGTTGTTCACATTATATTTGATAAGATCAGGCTACAGCAGCAACCAAATGCAATAACAATACAGTTCATTCCCCAGATATAGTAATCGACATGGCTACGCGAAAGACCGGAATTTTGTGCTGTGTTAGGGAATGTCACAACAACTGGCAGAAGCGAATGGTTTTCATAGAGCAAGAGTGTTTAGACCACAGACCTAAAACAAGAAATTAACGCGGTTGTGGGGCGGCATATGATTTGCACCCACCTCCTAAGGACGAGGAGTCTGTTCGTCTGTGGCTCAAAGCTTTAAACTTGAAGAAACCACCCAAACGGCCGTATGTGTGTTCCTATCACTTCGTGGACAAAAGGCCGACCGAAGAGTATCCTTTTCCGGAGAAGTGACTCATCAAGACATCAACAATTGCCGGTAAGTTACAATACTGGTACGGTACCGGACCGGTACTGTATTTTCGATTTAACGTTAGCCATCGTCGCCGATAGATCAGGCAAAGCGTGCTACGTGTTGGGCTACCGTAACAAACTGTTGTGTTTTTGTGGTTGGTACTGTAATAGTAGGCTAGGGTACCGACCGTACGTCAATTAACAAAGTTAGCGACATGTATTATTATTAGTAGTCTACCTATTAGAGGTACCAGTAACATCTCCTACTAGTATCGGTACCTGTAGTAGTACATTCTGCCTGACACTTTTTCTGCCCATACCATCATTATTCCCAAAACTGCTGTTCTGACAAGTCACTGGTTATGCTCATTAAATTACC
>JAODLL010078671.1:0-15856 GCA_026546735.1 Forbesichthys agassizii | reverse complement strand
TATATATTATAGGACAAAACATACATCATGCAAATCAAATATTACCCATTAATTAAAAGGAACCAGCCATGTTAAAAACATACATGTTGAAAAGATATTTAAAAACATGACAGTCTAGGATCGGCTGTTATATGATATATTATATATATACACACACAGCAATTAAAAAATTAAAATAACACTAACAAAGTACTGAAACTGGAACAGCTGTGATCAGCTGCTGTAGGAAGCTGATTCAGAGGTCTGTGAGGATGTCTCTCCAAAGCACCCCAGGTTTAAACCAACACATAGGGCCGAAAGTTAACTCAAGTGTCCGTGATATCGCTGCCCTCTAAATGCTTAAATGCTACAGGGACAGCACTTAACGCTAGGCTGTCCAAAAGGTTGTTTACTGGATCGATATTCTGTTGCCACATGGGAGGAAGTAATTACTAAACTAGCTGTTTGAGATGGATAATAAAATATAAAACCAAATACCAGTAAATCAGTAAATAAAATAAACATGTTTTGTGTGTTTGTGTGCGTCTGTTTGTGTTTGTGTGTATTACAGTTGATGAGGACGAGTGGCATCACCAGTGTCTGTGGCAGTCAGAGCTCATGTCTGGCCTGGACAAGCTAGACTTGTGTATCGAGAGCCTGCAACAGGACCAGGAGAAATTGACATTTCAGGAAGGAGACCAGGCTTGGACCCTACATGCTATGGTAATATTGCATTCATTTGTTATGTTTGTAGGACATTCTCCTGAATGATAGTCTAGTTTACATGTAGCCAGGCACACTCTGGTTAACGTCAAAGCATATCAGCAACACTGATTATCCTAAATAGGCAGGACATGCAAAACAAGAACTCCAGAATCAGATATGCACCAATATTTCTGTATGATGCAACCAACGCATGCACCAACACACATGGTGGAAAAACATACACCATAGGCACAAGGGCGTTCGCATTACAAACCTGGATCTGACTTTGATTTCAAATGGAAATAGGTATGCCCTGGCCAGAACTAAAGGGTTCGGGCCATCCAAGACTGGACAGGTGTACAACACTGGACACATAATAATACTCTAAATGTACACTATAATAAATGTACAATAATTAGTCATTACTGGAAAATGCTTTATGAACAGAATATGTTGCTTACATGACCATGACCATGACCATGACCATGCACGTCAGAAAATCATAAGATTTCAAAATAAGTGAAATAGTGTGCATGTACCACCATTTGGCAAATACACGTTAATTGGAACAGATAATTACATAATTACATTGTTAGTTCAAGTTCTGTCTGTTTCTCTAGGATCAGAACGTGAAACAGAGCGAATTCTGGGAGCAAATGGCTTCCAGACAGGAAGACCTGGACGATGCCCTCGGTGCCCTGCAGTATGTCAGAAATCTCTCTCAGATGTGTGCAGACACGGCTCTGGTTAGAACACACACGGACATACGTGCTAGAAGAATGGATAACAACAATCTTTACAAATAAATAAATAATGAATGTATGCTTAATATCTAAACAAGCAATGAAAGCAGGTCTACATTGTGTAACAATGTTGTCATATGCTTTACAGTTTGAGCCATTTAGCTAATAGATTAAATTAAATTATTAAATTAAATTTAAAATGATTGCACTAAATCAATTAATTGTAGTTAGTTTACTTACCATTTTATTATTTAATAGCCCAATACCAATATACAGCGTGAACTGAAGCAGTTTATCTGATTTTCACTACTTTTATTTTTTTAGTTACATGTAATATTTGTATTTATAGAATATTTCTAATTTTGTAATATTTTTTAAATGTAGTTTATTTATATTATTACATTTGAAATAATAATCAGTGGTCTCTTAATTTTTTCCGCGGCTGTATAGAAACTGGTACACGGTCATGTTCTAACTTCTGGCCTTCTCCACTCTTGTCTAGGCAGTGCTGTCTGGTAACTTTTGGTACAAGAACTATGGGCTGTCTCAGTCCAGTCACTCCCCCACCTGTGTGAATGTTGTTGGCCTTGTCAAACAGAAGGCTCTGCCGTTATTGGAGAAACTGAGCCAGTTACTGGATGACAAACAACCTGTGGGTCTGTCCCCAACTACATGCTGTCAGCATACATCTGGTATTGGACCATACATACTGTATAGCCACATCAAAGCAGATTAGGACTTTTATGTTCTAATCTACAGTCTAAATCAGAGGTCTTCAACTTTTTACCAGCTAAGAACCCCTTGGCAGTTAGAAACACAGCACTGGGTTGCCGGGTCAACAAGGGTGGCCTACGGTGCCATGCTTAAAACTTTGTAATGCTGTAGCCTACTATGCTAAGCCATTAAAATAGTTATTGACAGATTTATATTTATAGCTATGTTGTGGTTATGTTAATGTATATTTGACATTTGGCCTCAATTAATTTGGAGGACCCCCTGCAGTACCTCTAAGGACACCCTAGGGGTCACGCCACGGACCCTCTGTTAAAGACATCTGGTCTAAATATATAATATACAGTCTGCTTCTGTGGTAGCCTCGTAAAACCATCTTGGTTTTACAAGCCCTACCCTGATTTGCTGAATTGTACTGAACTCTATTTAACACTATTTAACACTTCTAATTTTGTTATAGAAAATAAGCTTTCAGTTCAGCGGTGCCTGGTGCTGATAGCAATGAAAGATATAGATGCCCGTGAAAAAAAAAAAAAAAAGTATATATATATATATATATATATATACATACACATATATAGTTATAGTTTTTCTCGATTACTTAGACACATTTCCTGGAAAAATTATCTATTTCTCAAATCTTCGCACACAATTTAACCTCTGGGCCTGATTTTATCTTTGCTCAGACAACACACACAAGCTGTCAATAACACATACTACATGACTGTTAGACATTGAAGGGAGTAATTCAAAACACTGCTACCAAAATGTTTAGGATTAGGACTGTGTTTGAAGATGTGAGATGTGTATTGTGCCAGGATTTGTGTCAAAGCAATTGAGAAAAACTGCAATACGTGTATTTCAAAACAATCTTGTGACACCTTGGAGTGTCCAAATACTCTTGAAACATATAATACATTATGTAATTTAGTGGCTATACTGAAGACTGTATAACGTGGTAATACAGCAAAGCTTTTTCCAACCTAATCAAAGTATTTACAAATGAAAGAAGGAGGTGTCTCATCTAGTACTGGGATCAGTATGTGTGACATTTGTGTTCAGGTGTGTCAACAAAGCCATACGGGCTAGAAATATGCTCTAGAGATTGGACAGTTTCTGTACCAGTGGTGAAAGGTACTGTGTACAGAACCACATCTCACATATACTGTTAAATATACTACAGTTATAATAGTATAGAGAGGTATAACTGTTACACTTCTCTCCACACATGTAATATGTGAAGGTTGAGAGAGCTGTGTTACTTGCTTACAGTACAATGTATTATAAATATTTTAATTGCCACTGCAAGTGGTCACAAAAGTACTAACTATTTTATATTTGAAATAATCGTTATGGATGCAGGTTCTAATTTGCCTTGATAGTTTGTTAATCATGAATCGTCTTAGTTTGTATATCAACAGGACTCTCTACCCAGTCTTTGAGAGAGCCAGTGAAAGCTCAGACCTTGGACACCACCGTTCTTCTAAACACCAGTTCCCCTTCTACCAACGACTCACAGAGGTGTTGCACTTCCTCTGGAATACACCACCAGGGTGGGATACCACACAGGATATGTCTCTAATCACAAAAAAACGTGGCAAATTACGTAAAGAGTAAAGGCACCCAAAGCATTTCGTTTTTTGAGCTCTCAGCTCTAATGGCCCTTAACACCCCCCCACTCAGTTCCTTGACAACGGTTTATCCTTTTTCCAACTTGTGCAATTGGTGGGGTCAGGTTTAGAGCCATGTAAAGAGAGAGTCTCGCCATCTCCGTTCACTCCAGTGGATCGTTTTTTTACCAGCAATGGCGGATTGTGGAGCTTCAAAATAGTTCACTGAAAGTTAGCATGAATAATTAAAGTACCTTTATAAAATATATTTTATATGTAAATCTGTGCATTTATTGACTACTAATTATCAAAAAAATTATATATCTAGATATATATATTCTAATTGCCCACCAAGAACTTCCTGGAACTTTTTTGCAGGTTTTGCCTCTCCATGAACCACGTGACCGTTGACAATATCTAACTTCCGTTGGCGTAACTCTCTCTTTCCATGGCTCTGGTCAGGCTCAGATCTGGGGTGACCTTAAACAAACTAATAGGTTATTGTGCTACTGTGTACAGCATTCCAAACTATTTATTTTTACACATGTGACACTCTTGGGATTCTCTTCAATTCCTTTTCCCAGAGAGTCAACCCATGAGAGCTTGTGTCCTGCCTAATCACATCTGTGTTCCTGCAATGCCAGGTAGGCCAATGCATGTCTTCACTCAAAGCAACTCAAGGAGTAACAACTTATAACTATATAGTGTGTGTATATATCATGAAATGCATATAGGCCCACATTGTAAAGGCAGCCTGCATTACGTAACTAAAAACACAAACAAATGCACACACACGCGCACACACACACACGTACGGCTGTGCACTGGAATACGGGAAGTCCCGATCAACATTGATGATAATAAAACATTGCGTTATTCCTTGCGAAGCAGATGATGCAAATAGAAACATTATGCTGCAACAGCTATGCACTGGCTGTTTATGAAAGCCAGATTTACACGTTGTTTTGATGAGAGAATTTCAACTGATATAGTCAGTGTCTATTCACCAGCAGAAATAGGGAATCAAATAAAACGACAGTAATAGTTATTAGGCGAATGTACATTTGGCCCTACTGGGCTACTATGGCAGTGCATTAACAAGTGACTGTATCCTACCTTACTGTAGCCTATAGGCTGCTAAAGTGTTCTTGCCCTCGGGATTAACACAATAAACTTTTCATCATGTTGTCGTAGTGTAATTGTTCAAATATGTCCGTGCACATGCATGAATGTAAGGTTAGTCTGGGACATAGCAGGTGCTACTGTCAGTTTTTGATTCTGATCCAATAGTGTTTGATTTTATTCGATGGAATAAGCTAAAGGAATCAGACTCTCGCTATTGCGCCAGCAGTATTTATTGTGTAGTTAGCGCTCCTGTTTGCAGCAAGTGTGTGACGTAGACTCACGTAACGCAGACATGTGGTAAGAATCTCACAAATAAAGACTCCCAGTAGATCATCAACACATGAGCAAGCTGCATCAGTTAGACAACTGACTGGTCAGCTCCTTCCACTTATATACTCTCCTTCTCTCTGGTTCATGGCATGAAGTGGCATCAGTGTCATGTTCAGGTCCAGTTCCTCAATTACTTGGTACTGTCTCGGGCAGCAAGGCGGTTGCCTGGTGACCAAGCTATACATTGTTTTTTAAGTTGCATGACAGATCATTGCACAATGAGTATACATGAAATGTACTTATGAATGTACAATATTATGATTTGTTATGTTAATATGAATATTTCCCATCACAGATGGCAAAAATAAACGTAGTCTTTATAAGTAATTAAATAAATAAGCGTTTAATTAATTAAATAAATAAGCTTTTAATTAATCAATTAAATACACTTTTAATGTAGGCTATTAACTAAACGTAGACTACAGTACAGCACTAAAGACATTCCTGTCCTTTCCAACAGGGGGTGCTTCTGCACCCTCCGCACCCCTACTTCTCACAACACTGCCTTTCCAATGTCACACAGATGAGGTGCCAGTGCCTTGCTCAATCTACTATATTATAATATATAAAAAGAGATGTCTAACTCCAGCACTTACAGCCTTTTTGAATGAAAGCATCTGCTAAATTATATGCTGATTTTCTGTCATTTGGAAGAAAAGAAAGGTACAGAATGTGCAAACAAAATTATTTCCATATTTACACTGTGCAACACTTCCTATGTGCAATATTTAGTGGCACAATAGTTGCCTCACTGTATTATTAGCCCTATTTTAATGTATTTTAAAAAAAAATACAATACCGAATATTCCCATGCAATAGTATAGCATGTTTATATGCTATATTTATTTATCTATGAATAATTAATGAATTCTTCTTTTAATTTACATTGACATTCCATGTTATTATTCTTCCAGAGGAGGAGTGGGACAGGCTTCTGCAGATTTCTCCTCTGTTCCAACTGTTACAGAGAGTTGAGCTGCAGTTTAAAGACCGGGCCTTTGAAGCAAAACTTCTTAAAAGAGAGGCCTCTGGTATGTCGAAGACTGTCTTTGGGCCGGGCCTTTCACCATTTACGTTTTAACATTTGTCCAATCGCCTTTAAATGGGTATAAAAAAACCAAACCAACAACAAAAAAACACGTTAACAAACTTTTATGTAGCCCTGTACTTTTGGGCATTTTTTTTCCACCCACTGCCTTGATAAAACCCAGATGGTAGCCTGAAGCTGATGTTTACATGTGTTCCAGCATATGTTGGTTTGGTTTGCTTGGGAGTTTGATGAGGTGTTTTGCTAAACAATATTCTCTCTTACAGTACATGTTGTAACAGTAAAAATTAAAAAAGCTACAGAAATTAGTTTTTCCGCTTTTCATTTGTGCAATTTACATCATATCACATATTTTATGATGACAGACCATTTATACTTAAACCTTCGTACAGAGTAGTGGTCTGTTGTGTGTTATTGTTTTACCCTTTGTGTTTTAATTGTTTACAGACTATGCATTTTGCATGATGTTCCATTTATGATAGCTTGGCCCTTATAATTTTGGATATATAGTATAACATTTTCCATTGAGAGTTACATACAGAAAAGTAAGATATAGAATCTGATAATCTGACTTTTTGTTCAGACAGAGGAAATAGTTTTGTTGACATCCTTGATGCACAATGGGAATGTGAAGGAGAGCTGATACCTTTGGACCTAGCCATCCTTAACACCAGAGAGTTTCTGGTTTACCAGCATGGCCTGTTCCTGCTTGACACTCTGCATGCCCTTGAACTGGTCAGTACAACGCTGAATACAACCTTAATTTTCTGTCTTTCTCGCTCTAGCTTGCATATACACTCTGGTGTATACAAAGTATCATCTTTGAAAACTCCCTATTAGCAGTTAGGCCAAGAGATACAATGTTGGGGTAGAATGTGTAGTGTTGTTTTGCATTTGAAGTGTATGTTTCTGTTGCTCTGTTTCTACAGGCTCCAGCTGTTTCTCTTCAGATGGCAGCTAGCCTCCCAAACAACAACTACTTCAATAATGCCTTCAGAAATTCATTCTTTTTTCAGGTAATGTTTGCCCTTTTGCCTATGCCTGTGCCCAGCTAAAAGCCAATGTGTCTTTGCTTTGAAGTTTGCTGTTGGTGTTTCTTGAAAGGTAGTTTTTCAGTCTTTGTTTTAGAGGAGAACAAATTATATAGCTAAGTGAGTGGGGGCGAGCCCAGATATGGCAGGGTATTTTAGGATGAGGAGAAGCACAAATGACTGTAACATCGGGGATTGATCATGCATGATTGACTATTTACAGTAACACTGTATACTGTATTGGTAACAAATCACAGTATACTGAATATAAAGTGCATTATTTGATCAGCATGCACATATTAATGGGCAGATAGCAAAACATGAGTAAATATTTAGTGAATTTGACGAAGTGTATTATCTTAATAAATAAACTAAGTAACTTTAAGAGAGAGCTCATCAATCAGCCAAGCAAACACAGAGGAATTGGGGAGGGGCTTCCAAGCCAGAATCAGATTATTTTTCATTTTCTTTCTTCTTTTGGCCCTTTTTGCCCCACTGACTATACCTTTAGTGAACAATGTTTGAGAGCACACAAAAGCTTTTCTTTGCTTAACAAATCTGACATAGAGTGTGAAACCAGATGAAGTCAGGTAAGCGACTGTAAGATAGTACGCATTTTGTCACATTCAGCGAATATCTCACAGTCTGCCAATTGTCCATGCTGTGTGTGCGCTGAAAATAAATCCTGTGTTTTAAAATCCACCTGACTATTGCGCTAAAGTCAACTTTCACTGATATTATAGTTTGGAAACTATGATCACGTTAGCAGTCACACCGCCACCCTGGATAAAGACTAATAAACTACCAGTGGGCGTGGCTAAATGCAATGACGTTCAAGCTATGCATTGAAGTCATGCATTCAAAATTACGGTAGAGCTCGATGAAGTGATAAACAGTTGTAGCAATGCTGATTGGTTATCCAATATTTCAAAATTAACCAGAGGTCTACGCCATGTAGGATGCGGCGGTGTCCAGACCCAGTTCACCAAGTGAATTTTGGGTCGGTTTACACCAGGCTACAATCAGAGGCTGCACAAAGTAAATGTCTTACAGAAAGCATTTTAGTATTTTTAAACTACAAAATACAAAACACTGAAGTATTTTAACACAAAATATAAAGCCATTTTCAACAACGCTTTCAAATACAATTTACAAAATTGCATTTTGTATTTCAAATGCGTATTTCAAATACATGTATCATAAAATACTGCCCATCCCTGCCTGTACACATGGTCGCTTATGCGTATTAGGCACCAGTATGTGTGCAAGCATGTACAACCTTGGCAGAAACATATTGTGTGTGTGTGTGTGTGTGTGTGTGTGTGTGTATGTGGGACATGTGTGGCCTGACCCACCATTTCCTGTTCCTGTGGAAAGAGACCAGGGGAACTAGAGGAAGTAAACTCCCTTATCCACTAGGAAGAGTGGTGGATGGGCGGTATACTTGCCCAATTCCCAGCTCAATCACTGGACCAATAGCAGTGGTGGGAGCTGGGTATGCCATTCTAAGATAATACACATTTAGTCAAATTCAGCGAATATTTCCACCCAGTTCACTAGCTGCCCCTTCTGTGTTTAAGTATTATCTGGTGTTTCTACACAGCCCTGGCTCTGGCGTAGAACACACCACACGACAACATCAATATTGGCAATGTGTTATAGTGTGTGAGCTTCTGAGAGAGCACCGTCCCTATGGCATTGAAGGGCGAGGCGTTGATGTTTTGATCTGGTTCCAAATATCTACAAGCTTTCACCAGAAAGACATATTATATTTTTACGATGACCAGTTCCCCGGCCCCCTGCCTCTGGTTTTCTATCTTCAGAATGCGTTGGGCGTAAGACTCCCTTTTCCTCTGCACTCTTATCTGGCCTCTCCGGCTTTATAGTGCTAAACCTATTTCTGTGCCAGCTTCATGAAAGGAAATCGCAACCACATTTTTTGAAATACCCGGGAGGAATTTGAGTTCCCTTTTGAATACCTACTTTTGTCCCACATATGGCCAAATATCTTGTGTGCACCATTGTTATTGATTAACCAGAGAAGCAGGCTTCGCTATATGTAATGTCACCGACTACCTTGTTGGCAGGAGGCAGAGGAGACATTGTTTGTGCGTCGTCAGAGGCTCCAGTCCATTGGAGGGTTCTTTCTCCTCCTGCTTCACTGTATGTCCCACCTCACTATCAGAGACATGAGCTCTGACTCCAGCCCAGTCTTCCAGAGACAGTTCTTCAAGGTACATATAAACACAGTCTAGTTAGATTAGATTACTGTAGCAGCGACCACTGTACAATAACCTTTTTTAAATGTATTAGAAGCTGGTTTCAACAAAAACGGCAATACCGTTAAAATCTGATTTTGATATGTTAAAGTGTAACTTCACCCCAGCTCTGAGCCTGACTTTACCCAGTGATCAACTTTAAAAAGTCATAAAAGTAGTCAAGGAGCTGAGTGAAGGGAGTGGGCTGATAGGGAGGACATGTACGTATGTGTCTTGCACCTGGCTATGAAAACTAAAAACGGCCGAACTCAGGTTACAACACAGAGGGAGTGTGATGTCATTCTCTGCTCAGGATGAATAGAAAATAGTTTGTTGCTATATTCATGTTTAAATTACATTATAGAGCATCTTTAGTCAATGTTAAACTTCTTGAATTATCAATAAACATATTATAGTATTTTCTCTTAGGTCCTTGTTTTCCAAGTTTTGCATTAGCTTATCACCTGTTGTTGTTCCCAGGCACTACAGGTGTGTCTGGGTGAGCTCTTCCACACCAGACTGTCTTCTGGAGAAGAGGTCAGATCAGGCAAACAGCTCCCAGACCAAGGGGGCTCTGCATGTGACTTAAGAGGACGTCAAGCAGGATTCCATGCCTCCACCCTGCTAGATAGACTTCATAGATCTAGCAATGGGCTGCGTTCTCAAGATGTAAGCACAATGGATCTGTAAGCACAAGGGAGCTGACAAGGGTCAGCTATTGCAAGCTAATTTATAAGATAATACACATTTTGTCAATTTCACCAAATATCTCCTCGCATTTCGCTAGCTTACCATTTTCTGTGCGTGCTAAAAAAATAATCGGATACTTCCACACAGCCCTGGCGCCGTAAATAGGAACATAAACAAAGTGTCAAAAAACACTCATATAAACAAAGCCATATCACTACGCTCTGCTTCACAATGTGTTTCAATGTATCTGGCACTGCGGACGAGTGGGGGGATATTGTTAGCAAGCGTTGTTGAAAATGTCTAACCCTGCCACCCTTTGCATCAAGCTGTTTGAACAAGACTTCATGCATTTTGATTACTTATTATACCCATATTGTAATATGAGAAACTGAGATTATTATTTTTCTATCAAATTTAGTGAGCCAACCTAAAGCTGAAATTGCAAGTGTTGTCACTCAATTTCCAACATGCAAATGGAACGAGCTACAATCCATGTTTTTCATGTCTCCATTTGTTTCACTCTCTTTTGAATGTCCCAGTACCTTCAACTCCAAATATAATTCCTCAATAGTGTTCAAACCGTCACACTTTGAATGCTAGTTTGTCCACTTGAGAGTGATAGTGAAATACTATCCATAACTGCAGTTACCTTGCCATTATGTTTGTGAAACCAGGTGAAAGGAGAGATGGTGCATAAGGAGACAGATCTGTTTTCACGTGTTGAGGGACTCCTAAGGCAGATGAGCTCTGGAGAACCAGATTTTCTGGGGTAAACGAGGCCCATCTGACTTGCACCATATATCTATTACAATTTTTCTGTAGAATGTGAGTGTGTAGCGTCACACACATCTACAATGTGTGTGTGCATACAGCACACGTATTTATTTCATTATTGTAAATGTTTTAGAATATTGTCAATTTTAAACTATTTGTTTATTATTTTTTGCTTTGCCCTCCTTCCCAATAAGATAATTATTTATAGGTCTAATTTGACCAGAGAAGATTTCAATTTAATGATATTTCTGACATTTATTTTTAAAAAATATTAAAATATATCTCCTCCAAGCAAATATATTGTTATGCCCTGCTTTACGGGATTTGGATTACCTTAATTTTCAGACTATTAATGCCTAGTAATGTATGTTTTGAAACATATTTTGTTGACTATTATGAACAATTGCATATACAATACACACTAATTTATGTTGGTAGTTATTTATTACAACATATAAAAGACAATTATGTAATTTTATTTTTGGATAAATTGTACATGAGTTTCTTGGCATGCCCTGTAATTGGATTCCTGGTATGCACTGGGACTGTTGTTGGAGGAAACTGCACAGCTGGTTCTCATCAGTAGTCCCTTGTGTATATAAAGGGGCCCAAGGCTGGAAAAGATTTGCAGAGAGTCCCGTAACCAGAGGTATGCAACCAGTAACTTTCTTGTACTGGTGGCATACTGTATATTTCTAGTTTTTTATGTTCTTTATGACTGATAGGATAATGACGACAATGATCATAATTATTCCTATGACCGTTCCGATGATGTTGAGTTTCTTGGCTGTCCTTGATGCTTCCACAGCAGTAGGTGATTCACCTCGAGAATTGGCATCTTGGACCTTAACAAATATGTAAATACTATTAAGTTATTTTATAACTAAAACAATATGTAAATATCTGCATCTAGTTGGACATCAAGAAAAAAAGGAAATGTCTCAATCTAAACAAACATCTAAAAAATACAGGTAATAGCAATGCAATGTGTTTTGTGAGTGCCCTATTTCACCAGTATACATTTATGGGCCTACTTATGACAATAAAGCATCTGCAAGGATGTATATGAATATGAAGAACAACATACCCGGAATGAGTAGATTATGGCAGCAATTCCCAGGGGCAAACAGCAGCAAAGCGCGTTAACAATGGACCACGCTTTATAGGTAGGCACAATGGTGCTGGACTGGCCTCTTTCCATAGTGGCTTGAATGTCTGAGCGAAGAAAAAGTGAAGCTAATTTGGTAAAGTTTGGGACACACTGTTCCTGGTGAGTGGGAAAGAGTTGTTTATAATGTGTGTGGGAGTGATTTAGGGAGGGAAGCAGGGCGCGTTGACTGGCCAGCCAATGACTGCCGAGAACAGGCACATCTGTAATTCTCTGGATTCCTTTGTTCTTTGTGATTTCTGCTCTGTTGATTGTCTGTGGGAAGAGGGAAGAATGTTAAAACAATAGCACGACAAGCACATGTTAGATTTTAGCTCTATAATCAAACTATAATCAAACAACTTGCATGTATAAAAAATATAGAATTACTTTGGCCTCAAGGCTTTGTAAAAGTTAACACTTACTGTATGGGGAGGAGCTCTCTTGAGCAGCACAAGAGTTTTTCGACAGGGATATAGCTCTCTCTTGAGTTGTATTCCTGAACTTTCAGGCTACAAGTGCTGTACCATATTAATTTGCGCTTATATGGGAATCTCATTGGTAATTCCCAGAGATACAGAGAAGATGTGAGCATGAATGGGTTAATTGTGTGAAAATAAACATATCAAGAGCAATGACGGCATCGTACAGATATTCTCGACATTATGGTTTTGACTTTCAACAAAAACCTCTTTATCCATCACATGCAAGCCATTCTTTATTCCATTTTTCCATTCTCTCTTCCCGCTGTACTTTACTGCTCACTGACACAGTGAAAGCACTGTCGTCAAAATTTTGTTTTTAATTATAGTAAGTGGACATGTAAGATGATCTTAAATAGCCTACCCAGGGAATCTGAAATAAAATGTATATAGCTATATCTTATTAATAATAAAGCAATGTATTATTCATATATTCTAAATATGGGTTTTTAAGTAGTGCTGTCAGAATGTAATCACATTAAATGCAAGCTTTATGTAATTAATTTATATTAATAAATCGCAGGTATTCACCAGTTCAAAATTTTACCTAAATGCTTTTTATTTTATAGATATGCCAGCATTACGCAAATGTTTGTATTTCTTTTATTTTTAAATTAAAATATTCAAAATCTTATCATTTGTGAATATTTTTATATACAAAATTAGAGGTCAACTGCGAAATTTACTCGATTTGGTGCCTAACTCTGTACTTACTCTTCTGTAAGCTGAGCCATACAAACATAATTAAATCAGAGTTCTGGAGCGGTTCGCCAGAAATGTCGACAAGTCTGGGAGAACACCGTCTGCAGCTACAGTTAAGAGGTTCTCCGTCTCCGTTCGTTGGGATAAGATCGAGACGCATAAAATGTCACATTAAAAAACAAAATGTTATAGACTAGGTCACATGGGAATGCAAATATTAGTAGTATAGATTAGTATAGTATAGATCACAGTGGAACGACAAAAGGTGGTTGACTGTTTCATCGGACACTTTCAGCATGGTTTGACTTGTCGCAGCTAATTACCTGACGGCAATAAAGTGAGGTAATAAAATACGAATCCAATATCTTACACTTTTTGTCAAATTGAGTGAATATCTTCTCACGGTCCACTAGTTCGGTGTTCCTACAATTGGCTCTGTAAATTGCAACACAATGTGGTGCGCTGGCAATTTCATTCCAGTTGGTGGCAGGAATTTCTGAGGGAGCGCTGATGGAAAAATAATATTTTGGATGTTGAGGTCAAATCAACAATCATCCCCTACATCGCTAATTTAATATGCAAAGTTGATGTAGGCCGGCTACAGTAGAATAATATTAGCCTATCAGGAGGTATCTTTCTCGGGCGCAGACATTACTCTAGCATCGCAAGAAAAATCACGAAAGCATCTAGTCATTACCAATGGGTCGGAGTAGCAACTGAATTTACCAATCAGCTATACGGGCGTGGGTTGAGTTCATTGAATCCACCGGCAAGTATTTTTTTTAAAGTGCCTAGCTGCCCTTGACAAACAGTTTCAATGCACAGCTGGACAGGACTTGTGAATAACAATCCATCTGGCAGGTTAGATAAGTAAGGTTACATTTACTCTTTCTTTAGACAAGCAAAACAAATCTGCTGTTAGCTAGGCTACATTTACCCTGTATTCTTAATTTAGCCACAGGATGGCAGTGTTGACCTGTAGCAGAGAATACTTTTTAATATAAACATAGCACATATTGAGACGTTGTGGAATGTATTTAGCAATGGTCTTCTCAAGTAATGTCATGAAGAAGCCCGGGCCCATATAGTTCTATGCAGGGGGCCACACACGCAGCACCATTGCTAATGATATCACGTGACTTAACAGAAACCAAGGTGATAGTTACAATAGAATCTACCATAAACAAATATATAGTAAGGCAGAAACAAGGGATACCAAGGTATAGACTGCGCTCAGAGAAAAACAAAGATATACAATGAACCACGATCTTAAAGATTTTGCTGCTTTTATGAAGAAAGTTGACTATACAAGTGAGTAGAACCATTAACTCAATATATTAATTGACTGCTTGAAGTTGAATCTTAGCATATTGTGATCGCCTGCGTTTTTGTGACATACAAAGTAATAAAGTACATGCTTAGACCTACACTGCCGGCCAACGATTTAGCGTTGTACCATATCTGCATTTTATTCAAAATTGAGTTTTATATAAAAGTCTACGTTTGGGAGTCTGTGTTATCTTGTGTCGACGTATTTTGATTACATGTTGCTCCTTTTCGAAATATAAGGGTGTAATAATTGCAGTAAGTACAAAATAGACATAGGTTAAACCTTCGTATCTGCATAAACAACACCTTAACAATCACAGTCAGCTACTAGGGGGCATTGGCAGTAGGCTACAATGAAATAACGCAGAGGGAAAATATTGATAGGCTTAATAAGAATACTAGAAACAAACACACACATAGTATGTTTTGCCATATAAACAGGACGTTTCAGGCCTCATAATGGTTCCTACCTGCTCCGGGAAAACTTCAGCAGACTACCGTAATTTACTACCATATCAGATCTACGATAATAATCCAAATAGAAAGCATCTTCAGATAATCCAAATAGCAAGGCATCCGACTTCCTGTGTCATGCAGTTTATCCATTATTTTAGTAAAGTAAATACAAACAAATGACTCTGAATAAACCAGCTAATGTTAGCAAACTATGGTAGTGCAAACCATCCAAGCGGTCAGCTGCTATTATAATAATTGGTAACACTTTAAATTACCACCCTAAGTACAGGGAAAGTACTGGGTAAGTATTGGGTAACAAAAAGTGTAAGTACAGGGTATGATTTCATTTTTTTGTTGTAATTACTCGGTATTTTACCAATATTTTACAAATATACCTATAATTACAATGTCAAAATCCCTGTACTTCTAAACTTAAGTATAGGTTTACTTACAGGTATGATACTTGGTATTTATGGGTAATTTACAAACAGGTACATTACTCGCAGTTCTTATTCATTGAACTTTTACATTTAATTCCAGTTTACTTACAGGTACAGTATGATACAAGTACTAGTAGTGGGTATTTATGGGTAATGTACAAACAAGTACACGACTACCAATTTTTATTCATTGTACATTTACCAGCTTAGTGCCCTCTAATTTACTGGAACTTCCTGTACACTTACATTTTTATATATACTGTGTCTGTATGTGT
>JAODLL010078660.1:0-15857 GCA_026546735.1 Forbesichthys agassizii | reverse complement strand
GAGACACAAGGCAAATTAAACTAGTTTAATGGGTTTCACATTGAGACACAAGGCAAATTAAACTAGTTTAATGGGTTTCATATTGAGACACAAGGCAAATTAAACTACTTTAATGGGTTTCATATTGAGACACAAGGCAAATTAAACTAGTTTAATGGGTTTCATATCTAGACACAAGGCAAATTAAACTAGTTTAATGGGTTTCATATCGAGACACAAGTGTTAATTTAGCTGACAAACCGGTCTGTGAGACAGATGGATGAAGTGGTTTGCTAGAGCAAGCCGTCCACCTTATTCCCCTTTAAATGACATTTTCTCTGAGGAGCCCAGTGCTGTGAGCAGCCCAATGCTGGCAGAGATTATTAGCCAACTGTTCTCACTCATTTTTAATAGAAATGAATGAAGCGCAGCATGGCATGTTTACTATGGATGATAGGCCATTATGTCTGGCTCCACTGTGAAAAGTGGCCTTTATAGGAGACCAAAATACCTTAAGTGTGCCAAACCGATTTATACTTATTTCAAATCAACAGCTGCTCCACAACCCTGCGTGTGTCTACAAATGCGTGTGTTTAATCTAAGTCAGTGTACACACGCACACACGCGCACATACACACATACCGGTACACGTGCACACATGCACAAATACCACGCACGGCTGTTTACCATCTCCATGCCCAGTAGCTATTCCTCTGGTTCTAATGTGGTTTAATCATGCCTGGCTGAATCTCATCAGACCCTTGAAATCATCATGCCAGGGTACACACACACACACACACATGATTTCAACTTTGCAGTGGAACGCATGTCACCTACTGTTACACACACACACATACGTACACACACACACACATATTGGCACTACAACATCGGCAATGTGACCTGAGGTGTCTGTCGTTAGTTCAGTAGCTACCTCCAGGCACATCTAGCACACAGTCTCCGCTGAATGGCTTTGCTGCTGTGCGTGTGCATGAGAAGTGATACAGTAGAGTGATACAGTAGAGGAGGCGGTTCTGGTCTTATTTAATTCGAGAGAGAGAGAGAGAGAGAGAGAGAGAGAGAGATCTATTGAAAATCCACAGGTTAACACCTGATGCATTGGACATGTTAGTTGACATACAGTATTACTAAGGCCAACACATTTGGAGAATGTCGTAGTTTTCGTCCACCCAACACCTGTGTCACGTGTTTTTAATAGGCCAGGGTTTTTAGGGGTGCTTGGGTGTTGACGTGTGTTCAATAAGAGGCGAAACTGCGTAAAAAAAAAAAAACTGTCCTTCAGAGCAAATGTCTCGAAGCAAGCAGTGCCAATAATATGATTTTTTAAATAGGGCATAAAAAGTGTGTGTGAGTGTGGATTAATTCATACACACAAGAGGATGTATAACTAAATATTTTTATTATTTTCTTTGTTGGTTCTCATCTCTCTTTGTTGCATTACTGTTGGTTGGCCCGTATCCCCTCTCTCTCTCTCTCTCTCTCTCTCTCTCTCTCTCTCTCTCTCATATGTCTATCCCCTCTCTGTCTCTCAGGGGGAAACCTTTCGGCACATCCAGGACATCGTTGTGTCGCTCCTGAGGACGATAAACCGTACGGTCATCACCATGGGACGTGAGCACTCCCTCATTGTAAGTGCAAATCTGTTGACGTCACAGCTAATTGTTTACGGGTCGAGATCCCCTTGCTGTAGAAAACAGGCACTCAACATTATTGACCCGTCAGCCATTGTTCAAGAAATGCACTTAGGATTAATATGAAGTAAATAATGAAGCTGCCACATTGAGATGCACTGCGTTAGAACATGTGGAGTGCTTCTCTATTTGTACATTTGTACATTTGTGTTAATGAGAAATAATGCATCACTCGAAAAGAAGCCATGCTCTTCCTCAGAGCTGTCTTAATGTTTTCTGGGTTAATGGTTTCTGGGTGTGTTTTTATCCCGCTCTCATACTTTCTGTTTGACACATCAAGTCATTAAGCAGAAGTGTTATGATTAAAATACACACTTTTATTGTACATCAGAATGACACATTTACAAATGGCTGCAACATCACAGCAAGAGGAATTAAAGGGGGTTGGGGGGGGGGGCATTGTGGTGCTATGTAATGGACAGACTATTGAAATGTAGTGACACACTGGCTTGGATATTGGATTGGTTAAACGGACTGGCTTTCTGAAGCATATTTCAGCTTGTACTTTGTTAAATGTGTGAGCCAATAGCAGCGTAGAGTCAAACAATGCCCTTGTTTCCAAGACAGCTGTGCATTGAATGTTGTGCCAACGTTTGTGTGTGTGCGCACGAAGACATTCAAAATGGTTGAAACAATGCCAGTTCATTGAGCTGCCTACCAGATCGGCTCTCACTAAAACACAATATTCCTAATATTATCTAAATATATTCTCCAGTGTAACCCTCTTCCCCCAAAACCCTGATAGCCATCAAGTTAAATCTGTCAATGGTGCTAAATCAGTTTATTTTCAGTCAAATTCTCTTGGTGCTACATATTTTTGGTACATTCAAATGCCAAGGCATACTGTATATGACAGTTACAGTATTGACCGCCATTTCATGTTCACTAGCGAAATGGTTTGCCAAACCTGCTGTTCGCTGCTCTCGCAGACATCAGTATTCCTCAAAAGGTCATCGTCACTTATTAGCTTGGGATGTGTGACGTGCAGATACATTACATCTGGGTGCTTCATCACCCAGAGCTCTCCCCTTCTGGCTCACTTAAAGGAATCAAAAAAGCAATATCCAGTTGTTCCTTTAATCTGTTGTTCCTGCTTTATTCTTTTCATTCTGCCTCTTATCAAGCTGTATATTTTTAGAGTCGCAGATAGAAGTAGCAGTGATTCCCATAAATAATACTGGGCAACAGTGATGTTTTGTGGGGAAATTCAGGGCATGTTCCCCTGAAACACAGACATTTCTATGTTGTTTGGGTTGTATGTTTTTTTTCCCAAGTAGCAGGTGCGTCTGTTTTACCGCCCTAGAGCCACCAGAAGCACTTTTTGCGGAGCTTTTTGACACGGTCCTTGGTGCTGGGTCGGGCGACAGTGGAGGTGGTGGCTGATGTCGATTTGGTAACGGTGGGGAGCGGCACATCACATTGTCCCTCTAAAGCCTCCATCACAGCCTGCAGCCGACCTTCCTGCTGCCTGAAGTCATGTTCCACACTGGATGGGGTGTTGTGGAGATAGACAGACAGACAGACAGACAGACATGGAAAAAGAGACAGGTAGTGGTAATGTCAGAGACACTCTATTAGGAGACATGCCACTTGTATATTTTTGAATGAAGCTCTATAGGAGAATTCTGAAGCTGGCAGTTGGAGAAAAAGAGCCAATCGTCTTCTTTGTAACTGCCAAGCATTAAGCTATTTAACCAATCGTGTGGCTGCACTGATACGAGCCAACTGTTGCACATGCGTAGTATTATAAGTTTAACCTGTGGGGAAAATAGCTTTGTAAACCTTATTTTGGGGGCAAAGTTAACGTTTTAATGAGCTGCTTTTATCAGATCTGACTGGCAATTGTATACATGCAGTTTTTATGTCCCGGTGACTATTGTAAAGGCAGTAATGGCTCTCTCTCCATTCATTTCAATACAGTCTTCCTAAATAACTGCCCAGGACATTTTAAAGATGGCTGCCGAGTGGCGAGACGTGCCTATAAGGACGTTAGGTAACGTCAGCTCAGTCCTCTGTTATGGATATGTGCTGTATTCAGAACTGGACCTTATTTTTACAACGCTGCTTTTACTGCAAAATGTATTTACTGTACAACAAGAGAACCAAAGAGGCAACAGGCGAGATGATGGGGTGGGAGCAAAGAAAATGCAGAGGGGAGGCAAAGCGGGGGAGGCAGGTGTGTGTGTGTGTGTGGTCAGAGGGAACAACATCAAAAAGCTTAGGAGAAAGAGGAGGGTGAGACAGATGTCGATTGAAAATGTGTCTGCCTTATGGAGAGGTTGTACCTGCACACAGTATACGGCGGTGGAAATGTTTTCACGCGCACTGCAACAAACAAACACACACACACACACAAACATTCCACACATTTTGAACTTAACTCCACGTATTTCTTGTCCATAGCGTTTTTTTTTTTTTTCTCACCGTGAGATCACAGACTGGGGAGGTGAGAGGCTGGAGGAATTGCGGAGTGGGGGGAGGCGGGCGGGGGGCAGGTGGAGAGAGTTTGTCAGGGTGGAGGAGCTGTAAAGGAACGGAGGGATGGCGAGATGAACTGTTTCTGCACTCCCTGTCTGATGTGTTCAAAGGAGAACCTCCTTCAGTCTCGATGACAGCCCCCCCCCCCCCCTCCCCCCCTCTCTCTCTCTTCTGAAGTGCCTTTTGCTGCAGGTGAGAGTACTGCTAAGTTGGACTATCTCTAGCTTTTGGCCATGGTGTGCGTGCGTGCGTGCGTGCGTGCGTGCGCGTATGAGACAGAGAAGCTGTGTCTTTCAGTGTGTGTGTGAATGGTTACGGTTGAGTTTGTGTGCACGTGTGTTGTAAACTAGAGGAGTGGAGATGTTGTATTAACTGGAGTTAATGAGGCACGTGTTATGACAAACCCACAACACTCGTGCACACACACACACACACACACAATGCAGAATCAGAAAACAACATGCTAACAGACACAGCCATGTATATCTTTTCACACATGCACACACCCACACAAGCACGCACGCACACACACACACACTGTTTTCCCTAGACTCCCAGCATGTGCAATTTGTCCCTGAAAAACCTAGATCTGAGTCGGGAGGAGCGCAGAGGAAACTAGTCCCTTGTGAGGGACGGAGGGACAGTGGAAATAAGGGGGATGGGGGGGGGGGGGCTTGTGGGAAAACCAGAGGAAGAGGGCTCTTTAATGAAACACGGTGGAGGGGTCAGTGTGGCAAGACAGGGCCCAGACAAAATGGATTACGGGTGGGGGTGGATGTGGGCCAAGAGGAAGGCGAGAGGGGGAGGGGGCGGGAGTAGAGTCGGGTAACAGTTTGCTGGGAGGAAGAGGGGAATATGGCCATGAATGAATAAGTGATGAAGTAGCACTACAGTATACTTACATGAAGACACAGCGTAGTGTGGGCGCGCATTCTCCCCCTCCCAGTTGTTGTGTGTTGCTAACGCTTAAACAAACATCAACTGCATCCGCATACATATTAATATCTCTCTAGCTCTCTATCTCTATTAAGGAGTCTTTTAAACAGTTTTTCCCTACTCAATTACACATTTTTCTTGTTCTCTCTCTCTTTCTCTCTCTGTTTAGTTCAAGAAAGGCTTTATTTATTCGCCTGTCCCCTTTTCTCTCTGTACGTACAGTATTGTTCATGGTATTACAGTACAGTGGAGAAAGCCGCTTCTCTTAATTCATACAGGGCTGCCAACTTCTTCTCAATTACTGTGTGTGTGTGTGTGTGTATGGGGGGGTGCATTTTGTTTGGAAACAGACCAAGCCTGACTGTCAGAAGCATCCCTTTCCACTGTGCCTCTCTTTAGATATATTGTATGGATTAATGAGAACCGTTAAAGGTAAAACATCGGCAGACACAGAACCCACGCCCCAACCTCCCTGTTCACGGTGGATCGTTAACGAACTGCTCTCTTTGTTCCTGTCTTCTTCATACTGTACTCTCTCTCTTTCTCTTCATTATACCACGCTTAAACATGTGTGTGTGT
Source organism: Forbesichthys agassizii (assembly GCA_026546735.1). NCBI lineage: Eukaryota > Metazoa > Chordata > Actinopteri > Percopsiformes > Amblyopsidae > Forbesichthys > Forbesichthys agassizii. The sequence goes on along the minus strand of JAODLL010078660.1, from coordinate 10,173 downwards.
GTGTGTGCGTGACTGTGTGAGAGAAATGCAAGCAAGGAGAGCACGATTCCCTCGAAAGAACATTGACAAAAAACGGTTTAAGGACTTTAAAGTGTGTAGTGTGTGTGCGTGTGCGTGTGTGTGTGGGAGTTAATACACGAGAGAGCTGTTGTTTTGACAGATTAACTTCTATTCATTTACTCGCGGTAACGGCCTCTGCTAGGCACTCATATGGCAGGAGCAGCACAGTAGCAACAATGCTATTTGTAAGGCAGAGTGTTCTCAAAAACAAACCCATAAAAATATAGCGGTGAAGAAAGAACATTCGTCACGGTGAGATAAAGATACGGTGGATGACAGCAGCGTGAGTCAGGGAGCTGTGATGGATGTGTAGGTTAAGAACGGAGAGAGAACAACAGGCCGCGCTAAGGCTAGACGTCAGGGCCAGGGGAATCCGATTGAGCGGGCAGATGTCAGCAATCCAAATCCCTTTCCCTGCTGAGGCTAACACGCTAGCTAACTGTTGGCATTCGATTGGCCTCCGACTGTTGCTGTTGTTGTTTGAGGCACGTATGCCTGTGTAATACATTTATGTAAGATTGCCCCTGTCCTGCTGGGGTTTACAAAGGCAGGGGAAGTGTATTGCTGGCATTGCTGTGTGTTTTGTCATACAGGGAATAGTTGCTAGTTGGAGATGTTTTTTTTTAGTGTTCTAATGTTCCTGCAAAGGTATCCAGCTTCTAAACTCATTCTTGTATTCTCTGTGTGTGTGTGAGGGTGTGTGTGCATTTGCATGTGCCTTTCTATTTATGGTGCATCACTATTATCTTCATGTCTGTGTATGTATTGCATGCATATCATCCTGTGTGTATTTGTGCGTTTGTTTATACGTGGGAGGTACTGTAGATATGCAGCCTTCATACATGTACAGTACCTGTGTGTGTGCGTGTGCGTGCGTGTGTGCACACGTGCGTGTGTGCATGCTGTACAGTATATATATCCCATCATGCTTCATTTCCAATTACTGGGCATTGCACCCTGCTGTGTTAATTAGGATCAGGGGAGCACATTAGGGAAGAGTGAGATTAAAGGGGGATAAACAGTGCAGGCGCAGATAGATGGAGAGATACGGTGATAGAGGAATGGAATGCGATACGTGCAGCGGAGATGTGGGGAGGTTGTCAGGAGGTTGTTTGGCAGTTGGAACTGGGTTTACAATAGGAAGCAGCTTATAGGAACACATTTGTTTTTACCCCTCTGGGCTTGGCAGACTTTACACGATTGTATATGTAGAGAGTGTAGCTTTTAATGTAGTTTGGAACCATTTTAATCTCCTTTCTGTGAATGGAAGTTGTTTCCAGGACTTAAAGAAAGTACAATCATTTGCATAGATAACTCTCATTTGCTAGAGGTCGAAATATCTTATGAATGTATTTTGTGTGTGAATGACACATAAATAATGCATGCAGCTTTGCTGGGAGAGACAGGTGTGGCGGAAGTGATTACAGGTCTGAAGACGGACAGACAGATGGTTACAAGATGGGGGTAAACTTGAAGAATGAAGTCTGGAGCTGGAGGAATAACAGCAAGGCAAAGTGCGCCCGAGCAGCGTATTTACATAAAGAACAGATGTCATGAAGAGAGCTAGTTGACGAGATAAAGGAGAGATATTTGTGTATGAAAGAATGCATTTAGGTCTTAGGTCTCCCACACTAATGCACACACAGGATGGTTTGGAGTGGAGGGGGGGGGGGTCAAGAACATTAAAATATGTGTCAATTTAGGGTGTGAATTAGACTGCCTGTGGACACAGTCATGTGTTAATCCTTTTTTTTCTGAGAAGGTATGCCATTTTTATCTGCTTTTAATGTGATTCAACAAGCCATGGACTTAATATGGATGTCTGGATATATGAATAATACATTGAACAAACAGAGAGGATAGAGGAAGAGACAGGCAGAAGAAAGAGAATAGGAGACTTGTGAAATGAAAGAGAATGAAACGAAAGAAAACCAGATAAAGCTGTGACAGACATATGTAAGCAAAAGAAGGACGCACGATAACAGTTCAAAAGCAAAGAGCAGACTCAACTCGAGGCAGTTTTCTAACTGTCTCGGTAAGGGGGGCGTTCAAGGAACACAACAACGTCTGTACTGCGGGAGCTGTCGGTGGCATTACCTGTAGATAATGCAGGCTGTTCTCTGGCAGGTGGGGCAGTTGTTTATGTCCTGACCCGTCCTGTAAGAGCAGCGTCTGCAAGAACAAACACTATTCACATACTCTGTACTACTGAACTGACACAGGTTTTAATCGAAATGATCTTCAACTTGGCATGTGTTGCGGCCTTTGGGACTATACCTGTGTGTGTATAATGCATTCTTATTTTGTTTTATTGACTTAAATGTCATTGTGAGAGTGTTTATAAAAGAACATGGTTTGATTGAATAATTTGTAGAACTGACTTTCCTGCCAATATTATATTTTCATTTGAAAATACTGTAGATTGCATGGGGTAGACTGAAACGGCTTTTGGAACATTACACAGTACAGATACTGTGCAGTTTAATGATGTCAAAAATGTATTATCTCGTAGTAGTCTTGTAGTACCCAAACATTACTGCTTTCTCTATAAACATTTTTTAATAAACACTTTTTATTAAAATGTATTATTCACGTTCTCCCTATAATTACACACATGGTTGAAAATGTATAATATCCAGTTTCCATAACACAAACAATACATAGGTCCCATTTATTAGACCATACAGTTAAGAAAGAAACTAATTATTTTCCATAAGGTTATCTGTACTGTAAATGCTGACAATCCCAAGCTTGCCAGCATGTAATTAAAAATATGTATTGCCAGGATGTTTGGACTGCCCCTCATGAGATATGTGCTGATGAAAGCTGTACTTATTTATGTTGATAAATAAGACAATTTTAATTACTCGGGGACAGGCTGTCTTGTTTTTTTTTCCAGCCAGTTTTTCTCAAATAACTCTTTGCTATAGCAAGAAGTATACAACATGAAGAACTAGGCCCGGTAGAAACCTTTCTAATAGCAGCAGCCATAGATTTGTCTTTTGGAACACATCAAACGCACGCATGCACCACACGCACGCACACACACACAAACAAATGCACACGGACGCATACACACACACACACACACATATACAAGTTAGTTTCACAGCCTTTCACTGTTTCTCTTTCATATTTCATAATCACATTTTCCTCTCCAGTGTAGCAGAACACGTGCTCGTCCTCCAAAACATTATCCAGATACACACGGGACAATACAAATATGAACTATGAAACATTAATACATCAGCCTAGCTGCACAGCCACATCAACAAGATCCTTCCTGAATAACACAAGCATTCATTTAATGTTTGGGATTAGTGTTGTGCTATATGAGAACTCTGTCATGAGTGCAGGCCTGTGTATGTGTGTGTGAGGGCGATGGGTGTGGATATTGACAGAAGCAAAAGCAGCAACATTCTCTCCAGAGAAACGACTTCAATAATTGCATTACATTCAAAGAAGTGTTTTTTTAAACAGATGTGTGATGGTGATGAATGCTGTTCACGTTGATCACATGATCCAGTGAACCAATCACACGGCACCTCTTGACGCGTTTCCTACACTGATGAGGAGCATGAACTCAAATGGATGACGCACCTCTTCCATCTGTTAATGGATAATAATATACACTGGTGGAAACAGGGAGGCTTTGGGTCAGACGTCAGAGCGATAGAGATTTAGGCAGACAGACAGACAGTTATTGACAGATATAGAATCACAGACAGAAGAACAGAGAGAGAGAGAGAGAGAGAGAGAGGTGCCAGTCTGCTAGGTGCTTTAGGAAGAGGAAAAACACAACTGTGATGATGTTACAGGAATGTGTGTGAGTGTGTGTATGTGTGAGAGTGTTTGTGTGTGAGTGTGTGTATGTGTGCGTACGTTTGTGTGTGTGTGTGTGTGTGTGTGTGTGTGTGAGAGTGCGTGTGTGTGTGTGCGTTTGTGTGTCTGTGTGCGACAGGTTGAAAGAAAAGCAGAAAGCTCTAAATTGGGCGAGAAGAGCTGACGGCAGCAGAGGTGAAAGGGCGAGGAAGAGGAGCAGGAGGGTGTGTGACGAAGAATGAGCGGAGCAGAGGGAGGGAGGGAGGGAGGGAGAGAGAGAGAGAGAGAAAGATGGTGTGAGCGGGAAACAACGGACGGGAGCAAGGTGGAGGTGGAGTGACTGACAGGTTGTCAGAGGAGGAGGAGAGGAGGTGATTGGAAGATAGGGGCAGAGCAGGAAAGAGAAATGGAAAGAAATGAGATATTTACCCCAGAGAGAGAGAGAGAGAGAGAGAGAGAGGCATTAATTAAGTGTGGAGGCAAGAGCGGAGTGAGAGAAGGAGGCGGAGGGAGGGAAGAATGGCTTGAAGCGGAGGAGAGAAGTGCACGATGAAACCGTAATGAGCAGGAGAAGCCAGATTGGGAGGTACGAGGAGGCCTGGGAACAAAGGACCGGAGGAGGAGGAGCAAGAGAAGGAGATGTATGAGAGAGAGACCTATGTGATTATTATCTCAAGTAATCAGCGGGCCTGGTGGGTGCCGTTACTATGGGGACAATAGCAGTAGAGTATAGGCCTGTAGGCAAAGATGTGGCTGAAGGCTTTCAGGTAGCGCGCACGCACACACACACGCACACACACACTGTCATTCTCACACACACACACGCACACACACGCACACACTTGCGGGCATGCAAATAATATCCAAGCCTGACATTTCAAATCTATCACCTGGACTCAAGCTATACAGCTCCCGTGGATTGCCCCTGATTTGCCATCCTCAACACTCTGTGTCTCCCGGTGTTTGCCTTCATCTCTCTCCTTTATTTGTCCTCCGTCGACGTCGTCCTGCTGACCACCGCTCTTTTTCATCCCTCACTTTGATATCGCTCATTGAACTCATCTCCTTTCCTCCTTTTTTAACACACAACTCCCCCCCATATACTGTACCTTCGTCAGGCCATCTCTCCCTCTCTCCCTCCCCCTCTCTCTCCCCTCTCTCGTTCTCTGCGGGGGTCTCACCCTTCGCTGAGCGCCTTGGTCTTCTCCAGGTCTTGAATGACGTTGAGGAGCACTTTGATCTTCTCCTGATTGGACAGCAGGTTCTCCTCCACACTCTGCAGTCGCCCCTCCAGGCCGACTTGTGGAACGACGGTCCGCCCAATGCTCAGCAGCCACCCAGGGGCTCCATTGCACTGTGTGCTGGAATGAGTCGTGCAGGGTGGGACTGTGGCGCTCTTGCCCGGAGAAGCACGCTGCTTTTTCTCCTCGGAGTCCTTCAACTCCTGGTCTGGGGGCTTCTGGGATTGTTCTGAGGCTTGCTTGGTGCGTTTGGTTTGCGCTACAGTGGTGGCTGGAGTGGAATGACTGGATTTCGGGGAGTTTTTCGGAGGTGGATTCGTCAATTCGTTCTCTGTACGGAGAAGAGGGACTTTCGGCGTCACGTGAAACGAATGCTGCCTGTGATGTTGTGTGTGTTCGGGAGCATGCACAGGTTGGCCTTTGTCTGAGCTGAGAGTCTGTTGGTCTGTAGTCCCCTCTGGGGAAGGTGTGATTGTTTGTGAGGTCCGTGCGGACCCTGTGTTCTTGTCCGCGAATGCGTCGGCCGTCTGCGTGGAGGTATCTCTGTAGAAGGTCAGGTCCGCCGAATGCGGCCGCTGCTTCGCATCTTTCCTTTTGCCCCGCGGCGCAGCGTTGGCATGGGAACTGTGGGTTTTGGGCATGGTGTGTGGCGCCTGCGGGATGCGCACGGTCCCGTGCGTGTCCGCGGACCCTGCATGCATGCTCCTGGTGTAGGAGTTTGAGTTCCCCAGGACCGGATCCTTGGCGGGTTGGCCGGGGGGGCCCGTGGCCTGTTTGCGGACGGGGTTGGGTAAAGTGTGGCTGGCCGACGCCTGGCTGGGCGCCCGTCTGCGGCAGGCTCCCGTGCACGGCACCACCTGCGACCTTCTCCTCCCACAGGCGGAACAAAGGCGGGGCGAGGAGCTCAGCACCGTTCTGCATGGACGCGGGGGAGTGGCGTGCACGGTGGTGTAGGCAGTCCCTGGCGTCTTAGCGGTGGCTGGGTGATGGACCGGCTCACCTCGTAGAGAATGCACTCGCCGACGCTCTCCGCCGGCAGCGACTGGCTCGTTGCTGCCCTCGCCGGTCTCGCTGCAGACCCCGCCCACTGCCTCGGGAGCCACCACGCTGCCGTTGGTGTAACGGGATGCCCGTTTGCCCCCCTGGGGCGTGGCGCGGACGCCCTTTACCGGACAGTACGCCGCGCGGCCCCGGGAGCTTTGGTCGTCCTGTGTCAAGCAGTTGATCTCGTTCTGCGACCTCTCCTTGGAGACAAGCCGAAAGCTCCCGCCGCCCTCCTCGCCGCCGGACCCCGTCGTCATAGTTTTCTCCGTTGCCGTTGGAGCAAGGGGTCGCGGGGGCGCGCCCCGGCTGTGGCGTCGCTTGAAGGAGGGGACGGCACGAAGGCCGGGCGAAGTCTGCACGCCCACGTTACACAGCGGCCCCCATCGCCCCCCAGCTAGAGGGACACCCAGAGCGGGCACTGGATTGGTGGGGTCAGCCACCCTCCTGCCCATCCTCCCCGGGCAGGAAGCCTCAGCCCCCTGGGGAGCTGAGACGGATGGGGACACAGGGTGCCATCATCTGATGTCAGCAGGGCCCTTGTATCCAATAACAGAATGGAAAGGTTTGTGTTTTGTTGTTTTGCGTTGCTGTGTCTCCAGCTCAGGGAGTTCCTGTGTGCGAAACAAAATCAATAGCCAATAAAATTAACCGATGGTGGAAACAACATTGGTTCAGTAGCCGCAGCGTTCCAGCAGCGTCCTTCCATATCCGACTCTCGTCGCCGCTTTAATGACTTCTGATTGGTCATCGGCACTGAGGAGGCCTTTCCCAGTCTCTGTCCGGTGGCCGACATGTGTTGACGCCTTGATAGTTCCTCTAGCCATTGCTGCTTTACTCTAGAGAGGTTGAAAGGTAGAGATGGAGAGTAGGGGAAGGAAAGTGAAAGAGACAAGGAGTAAATTGTCAGCATACGCATTAGATAGGTTAGGCACCAGGTAAAAGCTTTAACCACAACTCAATGCATCTGCATTGCATGCAATGCATCATTGATCTGACCAGATCAATGGCACTCCATAAATCTCTCATTACGCAAGCAGGTCCAGACTAAAAGGGCGTCTAACTCTCAATATCCCCCTGCAATTTATTGGGAAATTAATATGGAATAACAAAAGAAAAAATTGATTATGGTTCAGTGTGTCGGTCGCTAAAGAGGAAATTGATTGCTGGTCTGGGATCAGCACGCTGTGTTTATTATGGTTGGAGTGTTTGAACATGGTTCTAACTAAAGAATGGCAATTGGATTACATGTATATAAAATATGCTAAATAAAAGATGTAATTTTAAACAGTTTAGACAAGTATAGGTGTATTTTTGAACAAGCTTTGCCCAGTGTTTACATGTATAATACTCAGGATATGCTTGACGACGGGAAGGGTTTTGAGAGAGAAGAAGGATATGGGAGCTTTGGTGAGCAGGTGGGATTTGAATCCCACCTGCTCACCATTAGCACAGATGTTTACTGGACTGGGTCGAGAGGAGATCACTAAAAGTTGTAGAAAAGAATATTGGCTTGTTTACTTACAGTGCATATATAATCAGTGAGAAGCTTGTCTAAAATCAAAATAATCACACTCCAATTTCCCATCTCTTGTTTCCAACAGTCAGCTATTGGTAAATGGACTGCATTTATATAGCATTTTTCTATTTTTCCGGCTACTCAAAACACTGTAAAATATTGCCTCTCATTCAACTATTCACACACACGCTCTTTAAACCGATGGTGATTGCTGTCACGGACCAAGAGTTAGGTGTCTTGCTCAAGGACACATCGGCACTTTCCCCTGTCCCCCCTTTTATTCTCTGCCGGTCTTCCCTGACATACTGTACACAAAACCTTTATTTATTTAAAAGAAAGCCTATGCTCAATAAGATTTGCACCTGCTACACAATGTTGCCATGTCAATATTCTGTAGCACCAACCCATCAGTAAGATAAATATCACATTGATAAGGCATTAAGGAAAATACTGTACATCAGTGCACTATTACCCCATAGCCTTGTCAGCCAGTGCGATGTTGTATTATGGGAATCTCCATTTTCATTTAACATCATGAAATATTAACACGGACTGGGCTAAGGGGGGCATGGGCTCTGAGGAGTATATAATGACTTTCTGTCTGCTAGAGGTGGAACAGCTAGTCTCATGAAGTAGATATACTAACAATGTATTTGCTGCACCCCTTCGCCTCATAAGCCGGTATGAAAAACACATCTTTATATTGAAAATGAAGTTGTGAGATCAGCTGCTTTAGTGAAAGTCTGGAATAATACTAACTTAATAACTTTCTCAGCATGAGTTTTTTTTCTTCTGTAAGATGTGTTAATGCTTAGAAATATGACCTCATACGGAGTGTTACACGCTACTAGTGTTACACACACTGTGGCGTGTCAAGTCCAACTGTACGTCCTGGCTTGAGAACATTTCGGCTGTAGCATGCGATAGTGCCTCAAAATGTACAGTAGTGGCTTTTCTGTAAGACGCAGAGGATAAAAAGATGGCTGACTCAGTCAGACATGTAAATGGACTGCTTTTATCCAAAGCGCTGTACAGAATTATAGGGGTTTGAACCCATGACCTTCCGGCTGGGAGCCCAACACCCAGACCACTAGTCATACATGTGGCATCTACTGTATATGTGAAAACCTCTTCGCAGTGTAATTCACGGGCTCTTATAGCAAAACTGTAGATAGCCCTTTATTCCGCAGTGCTAATGAGCCCGTTGTCTATTGATCCCAATCCTCTTGGGCCCAGGTGTCCCATGACCAAATGGTCGGAAGACACACATGCACAGCCGTGTTACCATGGCAATTGTCGTAATCACTGTCTATAGGGTCCAGTGTGTCCTGACTCATTATGACACGCCCATCAGTTAGTCTGAAGTATGTGTGTGTATGTACAGTGTACGTACTCTATATATACTGTATATATATTAGTATCTTGCATAGTTCAGTGCAGTGGATGGTGTGTGGGTGAAATCTATATGCAAAGCAGTTTTCAGAGAGGATGATAAATGAAGTACGATGTGTTGTTTGAGAGAGGAAAATTGCAGATGACTGATATTTTACTTGAGGAGATAAAAACTGTGTGCGTGTGTGTGTGTGTGTGTGTGTGTGAATGCTGTGTGATTCACAGCATTCGTGGCTATAGGAGACGACTGCTGTGTGTGCTTATGTTAGCTTGTGAGTGTGCACTGGTGTGTGTGTGTGCGTGTGTGTGTGTGTGTGCGCGCGTGGAGGGGGTTAGAGATGGTAGATTGCTGTGGGATTCAGCACAAGTCAATTGAAGGTAATTTACCTTCCTGGCATTTTTCTTCCTCCGTGCACAGCAGATACAGACACCTGCTCTCCAAGCCTAGTTACGATGCGCTTGTCTGTCTGCGCTCATGTCAGGCTGTTTTTAATATGAAATGCAAAATGGATGTGTATGTTTACCGTCCGGTGTGTGCGTGTGCGTGTGCATGTGCGTGCATGCGCACGTGTTTGTGACCTTGCAGCACCTGCATCTAAAACCCCAATATTCACCTCTGACCTTCAGCCTTTGAGACAGAAAGACCCACTGTGTCTCTATCTCTCATGCTTTCCTTCTCACGTCTCTCTCTCTCTCTCTCTCTCTCTCTCTCTCTCTCTCTTGGTGTGTCTTTCTGTATTTAATCACAGTTTGTCACCCACATCACACTGTTGGCAGTGCAGGTGAAGACCACAGACTGAGGAAATGTCAGGATGAACAGAAGATTCATGGCTGGGATTACAGGGAGCGAGGTCATTCTTTAAGACTAAAGAAAGAAATAGAATAGGGGCTTTAATGTGAAGAGAGTAAAATAAGACATTGAGACTTGAAGAGAGGTGGAAGAATTGAGAGAGAAAGCATTGTATGCAAGTATGGAGAGAGAGAGAGAGAGAGAGAGAGAGTGTGTTGGCCGCACGATATATTACCGCCTGCCATAAGATGAGGGACAGTGTGTAATGCCTGCTAGCCTCCTAAAATATGTATATATGTGTATATCTG
>JAODLL010078640.1:0-15858 GCA_026546735.1 Forbesichthys agassizii | reverse complement strand
GAGAGAGAGAGAGAGAGAGAGAGCGCGAGCATACTATGTCTCTGGCTTAATAGGCCATGGTAAGACTCGCACACAGACACTCTCCATCTCTGTCTCTGTACCAGTCCCTACAGGCCAGAACCCTCCTCCCCCTCATCCCATGCACACACACACACACACGGAGCAGTCATGAGGTAATCCTCACTCAGGTGTGTTGATGCTGTCAACAGCGATGAACGAGCGACCTTTGTCCTCCGGAGGCGCTGGCTGCACACACTGACATCATGAGAGAGAGTGTGGGGGGGGAGAGAGAGAGAGAGCGGGTGTCAGCATTTACTCAATATTCATTTCAAAAGCAGCTATAGGCATACAGGAAGAAGCTAGCCAAATGCATAACCTCAACACACACACGTTCAGTAATGCTGATGCAGAGAGTTTGGGTAAGAGGGTGGGCCAAGCCAAGTCACACAGTCTTGATTTGCCTTGGCCAGCGAACAGTGGAAGCAAACCTAGCGTTGATAGAGATACCCACATGCACGCACACACACACAGCGTACCTTTCCGCGTTAATAAGGAGACACGGGCACACATCTTTTTGTTTATTGAAACGTTATAGTTTACACCTGGAAACACCGATCATGTCAACATGCACACGTTTGTCTCAAGCGCTCACGCGCTCACGCGCGCACGCACACATACACACAGAGAGATAGAGCTGCGTTTACCCACCCCACATTAACGGAAGCGTTCCTGGCAAACTGAGACATTGTTATTCCTCCCCTACGTACTGTAAACTAGGGCGAAACAAACCGCAGACCTCTCCTCTCATTAGGAATCCGCTCCTCAACATCCCCACATCAGAGCATGATGGTGTTAGTGGCTGGACACACAGACCGATAAACCATCTCCAGGGCAACAGCCAGACGGACACGGCGAGACAGCCACCCATCCGGAGGTTTCTGTGAGGTCAGAGGTCACAGCTTTGACCTGTAGGATTGTTGTCGAAGGGAGGGGCCGGGTGGGATTAATGCGAGGTGGAGGTGATAGAACAGAGAGCTTTGTGGGTAGTAGGGCTCTTAAACTGATACAGCAAGTCAAAGAATGACCAGGAAATGTAGACGATTTGGGTGTGTCTGTGTGTGTGTGAGAGAGAGAGAGAGAGTGGGAGAGAGACAGACGTCGGGTTATGAAAAGAGAAGAGGCCAGTGTGTGGGGGAAGAGATAGGGGGAGGGATGGTGAAGGAAAGAAGACATAGCAGAGAGAATTATGTGTTGGGTCATTATGTTGGAATGTTAATATGATTAGTGAATGACTCTGACCCCGCTGTCTAGAGCTAGAGTCTGGCAGGGCCCAGCGTTTCACACACACACACACACACACATGGACCAACTCAAATAGACTATTGCCCACAAGTGTACAATGATGAATACACACAGTGCACGCAACACACAGAGGCTGGGGCTCACACAGAAGACACAGACGTGTACACACACACACACAGAGTGATTTGTGTGTGGGGCAGAATGAGTCAACATGTCATGAGTGATTATCTGTTCAATACATGCAGCGCTCCTTCATGCAGCACAGGGGCACAGTCCAGACTGAAGAGCTGTGGCTGACTTATGCAGGAGATATGACTGGTGCTGGAAGAGAGTCCGGAGATGAGCGCCTGTGATGTGTGACGTGATCCCTGTGTGTGATAGCATACAGCAGGGCACCAGACTATATGTTTTCCCTCTGGTAGCTACCAACCTTCTCAGTCAGTCGCACCATTTAAATTATTATTATTATTTTATATAACTAGCACGGTGAGGTTCTTACAATGGATGAGCTGCACACAGTATAGCGTACCGTATTTCTACCACAACTACAGGTAGGCCTACCGTATTAGCCCTTGTGCATTCAACATGCACACTCATCGTAAGTTGTGTGTGAGTTGGTTCTCCCTCTCCTCCAGCCACATTTATTTAATAACCATCTTGTTCTATGGAATATGGAACGCGTAAATTCACACAGACTGCTTCCATCTACGGCTCCTCTATTCACGCACCCGAGCAGCAGAACGAGAGCATTTTGAAATCTCACTATAATATTTCTACAAGACTGTAGCAATTGTAATACAGATGTACCATGTCTGCTGAAATGTTCATTCTGTCTTACCGTATTTCCATTGTTTGGCCTAGCAACAAGCTATTTAGGCTAAACACAGGGAACCAGACTGAATTTGACGGATAGCAACATGAATTGTTGTAGGACTCGGAGGGTCAGACTCAAAACAAAAGAGATTGTGAATTAGTGCTGCTACAACGATCATTTACACATTTACATTTGTTTGATTAGCTACTTGTGTTCAGCACATAAGATTTTGACCATGTGTATTCTGTCTTCTCCATTAGCTAACATCCTTAGTATCTGTTGTTCACTGAGATGATTCCCCCGGTTCATATTGATGTATTTTAGCTAGGGTTGGGCGATGTCTGCGAAATTGGCATCGGGCAGGAAGGGTGTCTGTGCAAATTTTTATAAAAATGTCCTTTATCCTAAACCTAAATAATTTAAATAGAAGAAATAGTATCAATTCAATCCCCTCGCAAGCCTCAAGGAACTGCAGATTTTGTCACTTTTGCTTTGTATTCATTTCTCAGCACCGGAGGGTCCCGGTTTGATACAAACTAATATTGTACCAGTTAGTATAAGCACATAGGACATAAACAGAGCTTTAATGCTCTATTAATTGAATGCTATAATTCTTTAAACTCTCACACATGCACAAATACACAGTTGTTCTTGCAATTCACCTAATCTTTAGACTACACCCAGGGCAAAGAGCCATATCAATATCACAAGCAAAAAAAGGGGGAATTATCCTTTAATCTGGCATGAAAGCCTCTCTTGTTGGGCTACCAATGGCAGAGAGGAGACACAAATAGCTTACTATTTAGAGGTCTGTTTCTCAGAAAACCTATCTGGAGGAACCTTGTGTGTGTGTGTGTGTGTGCCAGATTAATAAATTGTTGCAGCTAAAAGCCTCTTTTCACATAAAAAAAGGTGGGTTTGGCGTCAGCACATTTGATCAAATCTAGAACGATTCAACTCTCATAACTATATCCAGGCTTTGATATTGATGCCAATAGGCAAATGTGCGCACACACACACACACATACACACACAACCCTCATGCACATACTAACACCAACAGACATGCACAGTTGTTATCTAGACTCTGACACTGAATGACCGCTTAGTTGAAGGCAGGCACATATTGTACAAAACACACACACACACACACACACACACATGTCCAGGTATGTGTGTGTGTGTATAAGAGTGATGAGTTTTGGTTCAGTGGAGACTGTTATCGCCCCAGACCACTGTGGTGTGGACAGAACAGATAGCCATTTAGTTGGTGTGCGTTTGTGTGCTTGTGAAAGCTGTGTGTGTATGTGTGTAGAGTAGATGTTGTTTCAGCTTTGTTGTCATGCAATACTCCCCTTCTGGTTCAAGCCGTGTGTGTGTGTGTGTGTGTGTGTGTGTGTGTGTTTGTGTGTGTGTATGTCAGTGAAAGTGTGGCCATAATCGCGCTTGTGTTCAGACTGTCAGCGTTTTCTAAAATGGCGTGCACCTCTTGAGGTTCTGAGAGAGAAATATCAGTTGAGACTCGAAATGTGGTGAGTCATGTGTCTGATAAGAAAGTCAGAGAGAGAGAGACTCAGAGATATCGAGGATACTGGGGTTCTGTATAGAGCATTAGATTAGACACAATGTTGCTTTCTTTTTGTTTGGTGAATATTCATAGAGGCATTCCCCAAATAATGATAGCGCAAGAGAGAATAGAAGAAAGATAGGTGCATTCTGAGGGAGTCTGAGTTTGTGCTTAGCAGTCAGACCAACTACAAGAGAACAGGGACGTCTCTAGGCAAGAAGGCGAGAAATTGAGCGTTTATGTAACACTAGCATTTCGATACCAATATCCATAAGGCTGAGTGAAGTGAAGTCTCCTTTGCTTTAATGTCCTGCCTATGAATAAGATGATATCTACATATTACTTGAAACCAGAGAGGATGTATCTCACTGTAACTAATGTAGACTTTATTAGTGTATTGCTACTCTTGCCTTTTCTCCTATTTTCTTACATGACTCGGATATATATACATTGGCTTTCAAAAGTATTCATACCCCTTGAACTTTTACACATTTTGTCAAATTACAACCACATACATAAATGTATGTTATTGGTGTTTTATGTGATAGACCAACACAAAGTGGTGCGTAAGTGGAATGAAGTGTATGCATGGTTTTCAATTTGTCTTACAAATAAAAAGGGGTATGAATACTTTTGCAAGCCACTGTATATCATTGTTTAATATATATTATGTATTTAAATATGTATTTATATTTATATAAAGTATTCATGTATATATACAGTTTATATACTGTATATATTTGTTGTTTTTTTTGTTTGTTTTTTTGCATAGTAGCGTTTACAGTAGTAGTTCTCTACAATTCACTTTTGTTTCTAGTTTGACAACTTTCATTACTTTAATTTGAATGGTTTTCCTTTAATTGGAAACTCAGACTCTGAGAGACATTAGGGGATTGAACTGTCTAACTGCTTATTTATTAGTATTTCAAAATGTAAGTGGGCGTAAGGAGACACATAGATAAAATAATAATCATTTGCTCACTGGCACAGCTAAAACCACCGGAACCTATAGATTTTAATGTGACATCCATATTCACCACCACAAATGTAAAGATCTGCTTACATCAGCTGTCTATGTCACTGATACAAAGCCGAACCTGCATGGAGATACAGTGTATTATAGGAAAATTGGCATTCAAGTAGAATGGAGTGCTGAGCATGTGGAGCTCTAGCTGTTTGTTATGGTAGCATTTTCCAATGGATATACTGTTTCTATTTTCTGGCAAAGGTTAGCACAGCCTCTTCAGCAGATATGTCCTGAAGGAGTTGAGGAATTTAGGACAAACTTCCATTTTCTGGCATGCACACTCACACACATACAGTACACACATGTATGCATAGTCTTCTCCTCTCCCTCGCGGTCCTTCCATCTGTGAGTTCAGATGGAGACAAGTCTCATGTGGCTTTTCATTGGCCGAGCTCGACTCTAAGAGGCGAGCTAATTGGCCAGCTGGGGTCCAGTCGACTGTTGGAGACAGGTCATTGGCCGAGAGCGAGGTCAAGTGATGTGCCATTGGTCAGGCTGGCTGGTGACCTGGCAACATTTGGGAGTGTTTCTCAGGAGAAAAACTGTGTGATAGATTGTTATGCAGAAGTGGATGTCGTTTATTTGTGACAATGAATGCTAATGGTTAACCACAGTGGGGTTTTGGTGGAGACTGCACATTATCTTCTGTTTAGGACCACGAGGTCATGGTCCCACTCTTCTCTCCCCAAGTCATCCAGTCTTCACATCGTCCCTGTTCCCTCCATCTTCTTTATTAGGTAGTGGTGGGGGCTAATCCAGAGGAAATGAGAGGTGGGTTTGCATGTTGGGGAGGGGTCACCGTGGATTAGTGTCGTCCTGCGACATCAAGCGTCTCATTTCCACCCGGGGAGATAATCATAGCCAGGTTAGCCAGGAAATTACCTGACTGGCTTTTTAGAGGGATTCCCAACCCCGTCTACCTGCTCTATTTTGCATTCCGGTTTTTCTTCTTGTCCTCATTGATTTTTCTCTCACACACACACACGCACACGCACACACACACACACACACACACGACTCCCAACTGTTTGTGCCCTATGGTGCTGTTTGGTTTCAATAGGAGCCATTTTAAGTCAGCAAAAGAGGAATGATGCATGTGCTCGCTTATTTGTTACATCATTTACAGTAAGTACTGGATCATTTCTTAGCCGTAAGTAATGAAAGGAATATGTAAATGTAATTGTTTCTTTCTATTTAAATATTATATTAATCCTCGTGTGTGTGTATGTGTGTGTGTGTGCATGTGTTAACAGACACACAAGCACACTAACATAGCTTTGTAAGGAATAAACGACTACTAAAAACATACCCCTCAAGAAAATGTAACAGACCTGCACTCAGTGATGTTGTTATTCTGTTGTGGGTTTTAGGCTTTAAGCTATTAGGCCTAAACTATTTCAAATTACATGTCAGTGGTGTTTTGGTGGGAATAGGATTTTTAAAGCCAGCAAGCATGTTCTTGCCAGCCAGCATCTTCAGTAAGTTATGACAAAATCACAATTGGTTTAGTTAGAAAACAACATTGCATAAAAGTGTAAACTAGAGCCTAACTATATACGCTAGAGAAGGTGTTTGCCCTGAAGACCTTTGGCAGTTGGTTTGGCAGTTGTTTATTTGTCTGCCCACTTTTCTGTTCAATACTACACCCCACACACACACAGACACACAAAGACGTATTATTGACAGTATAAGACAGTTATTGTGTGTGCGTGTGTGTGTGTGTGCGCGTGTGCGTGTCTTTGTACACATCACTGTTTATGAATTCCAGTCCACAGTCAAGAACACAGTTCAGCGTAGCAACAGGATTTGTCTCTCCTCCCAAGCCGTGTCATTTAAAGACAATAGTCAACACAGCTTTTATTTTCTACTTTAGATGTTGTTCGCTGTGAAGCACCCCTCGGCTGTGACCGCTATCAGTGAGCATGCCGATCACTGGTAGTGCTGTGGTTGATCATGGGTGGCTGACTATAGCCTGCAGTGTAAAGCAGGCTGTCTGAGGGCAAGGGAACAGGTCAAATAAATCCCACGACCGTCTGGGAAAGCACATTCACACTTTTAATAAAAGCATGAATTATTCGTCTGGATTATTTAAATGTTTAACCTCTACTATAATATATATCAATGATATGTAGGATGATATGGCATGTCAGGTGTCTGTGTGGTGTGTGCTATAGATGCCTATGCTTGTGTTTGTATTTAATCTGTGTAATACATACTTATTTAAATGTTTTATATCAGACCGGAGCCTACCACATTAGACTGTTACATACACACACACACACACACACACACACGCACATGCGGGGTCATTAGATGCACAGGGTGCCTCCACAGTCTCATCTAAAGCCCACCACCTTTCCGGTGTTATCTGAAATGACATTTTAGACCCCACACACCTGGTCTAGCGCAGATGGGAGGGGACAGGGAGAGGATAGGGGCATAGGGAGAACAGAGGGCTAAGAAGGTTTAAGGGGAGAGGAGGGGGGAGGCCTTGGCAGAGCGAGAGAAAAATCACGTCCATCATATTACACTTCCATCTAGCCTACTACTGGAAACACCTGCTCCCCCACACACACAGAGGGTCACACACATACTGATGTTCACATGTTCAGCAGATGTTCACACACACACACACACGCACATACAACATCAGTATCATTCTCCAATGCATGTAGTGTGCGTGTTCAGATGTACTGTAACCTTCCACACACACGTATGCTGCAGGCAAACACACACACACACACACACTCACTCTCAATCAGGCACCGTGACTTCCGTTTTCTCACATGCACACACACACACACACACACACTTGCAAGCAGCAGAAAGGTGAGGCATAACCATTCATAGTGTGATGTGCTTATGTGCTTATGGTGTCCTGGCCCCAGATATCAGCCACAAATATAGGAATGTCCTGAAAATACACACACATAAATACTCTCTCTCTCTCTCTCTCTCTCTCTCTCTCTCTCTCTCTCTCTCTCTCTCAGAAATGCACCTTCCTTTGTTCCCTCTTAATCCTGGCAGGGAAACTTTTTTAAGTCAGGAAGTTTGGGGTAGAGTGGGAGAGGATAGAGGGATAGTCTATCTGGGTGGCAGAGAGGAGGCTTAGAAGGAAGGAAATGATCTCCTTTGTATAGTTACCTTGACCCCTCTTTCTCTCTCTCTCTCTCTTTCTACCCCCCCACTCACCTTGGAGACAAACTTAACTGTTGTAAAATATGTGTATGTGTGTTTTATTCTTTGTTTATTTCTGTATTTGTTTGTATTTTTTTCAAATTGCTGTGCAAAAGTCAGTCCATTGTGTGTGTATCTCCTGCTTGTTGTATGTGGGTCGCTTCTGATAGCGCCTGAATTGCATTTAATTGAGGAGTAAATGTGGCAGACCACACCACACACACACACACGCACAGTGTTTGCTCTCATTTCAATAAGCCTTAATGACAGGAATGTTTTAAAAGCAACAATGCCAAAGCTGTGACGTAGATAATATATCCAGCATTTAAATTCAGATTAAAAACATATAACTCTTTGTATCAGTGTGTGCGTGCGTCTTTTACACACACACACACACACACACACACACACACAAACAGCAGAAGCGAGCTATGCTTTGCATTAAGTGGTATTAATGGGCGTATTGGCGGGGGATATTCTAAGCAGCGTGCGCTGAGGAGAATTGACCTTCTCTTGTCTTAATTGTACCAGAAGCTCAACAGTACCGTGACATTTAACTCTTCTCTAGCCTTAATTCTCATGTCTTTATTCTAGTGCTGCCTGACATTTCGGGGAGGAAGGAGTTTGTGAATTGACACGTGGGGATTACTTAACTCCTCTGTGGCGTTGTGAACAAATAAACAAATCTGCCCTCGGCCCTCTCTCCTGCATTTCCCAACGTCGCTCAGTCTGTCGGCCTCCACGCCTCATCTGCTGGGTCGGTGGGGGTATTTTCTGTCACTTCCCGTCTCTGTGGCCTGTTATTACAACATGTTTGTACAGTATACTGTTTATGTATTTTTGTATTATTTTATTTTTTTACATTTAGTTTATTTGCTTTACTCACGCAAATGAAATGTGCTTCTGGGCAATATATCTTTGTGTGTGTGTGTGTTTTGGGAGGGGGGGGGGGTGGCTGTGTGTGTGTGTATACACATACATACATGTGCGTGTGTGTGTGTGTGCACGCTCTCAGACAATCTGCTAGTTTGTACAGAGACTGTAGTAATTACTGTGAGAAGATGGAGGGCTTTTCACCAGCAGCTGTATTGACTACTGCCTCTGGAAAGGAAGGAAAGAAGGAAGGAAGGAAGGAAGGAAGGAAGGAAGGAAGGAAGGGAGGAAGGGAAGGGGAATGAGAGATGGATGGATGGATGGATGGATGGGGGGCTGGATAATGTGCAGAAAAGGGGAAATAGACCCCCCTCCCTGGTCCTTCTGCCTGGTGTATAGGGTGACTTCCCATTGACAGTGCATGTTGACAACAACAGCAGTGGTTAATTTACTGTATCAGTTGTGTGTGTACAATTCCATTGTTGAAATAAGGAACATTAACTTAGAAAAGTGAATGGGGTAGACCACATTAGCACAGCACATGGCACTATCAAACACATACTGTACACAAAAATAATAGCACGTTTATCTATTTCTCTTACAAGAAGAAGAAGGAGATGAATAGTTTTCTGTTATTTATTTATGTAACATTTATTCAAGCTGGTGAATTTCTAACTGCAACACAGCTCAACATTTACACAAACGCTCACACACACATACTCACCATGAGGAGCAATATGTTATTCTCCCTCGCAGGAGACTATGATGACATATTGCTAATATCACTGCTGATTAACGAGCTACATTAATCTGTCATACCCATAAAACACAGTGTGCATGAGCACGTACACACGCATGTTTGCACGTTGCACGTTTTGTATTTATGTTGTGTTCATTTGTGTGTATCTACAATCTCTGCCCATCTAAAAAATGGAAAGAGTGCCTTGGGTGAAGTGTTCATAAAGAATAGCTTTCAATATACACTAATGACAAAATGCTGTGTAATAGTGCAACGCAAGGCCCTTTTTTCTAATTTGCTAAAAACCCCAAACCCTTTTTCATTATGAAATACAAGCTACAGGACAGTTTGTTAAAAAATATGAAAGATTGAGGCTGATTTTTATAAGTTCATTAATTTAAATGTATATCTTTGATTATGTGTTCATTAATTTATTATTATACAGTACATTCCTGACTGCGCAACATTAAATGATGACTACTGCATTTTAGGGGAGGAGAGAGGTTTGGTCTTTTATATGATTATGTGGCACATCATAATAACCTTGGAATTATATGACCTTTTACTTTGATTTTAAGATTTAGAGTTAATACAAATGTGTTAATAATACCGTCACAAAGACGTTAAGTCTGTTTACCAAAACATGAACATACACACACATACACATGCAAGCATTGGATACTACTTACTACACACTAAAACACACACACACACACACACACACACACACAGGCAGCTGTTTGAAACTGCACACTGAATTACACACACACTCCAGCAAATGACAATATACTCCAAAGCCTCAACCAGCACACACACACACACACACACACACAGTCTGAAGTCTGTGGCTCTTCAGAGCTGTGTTTTAATTGAGTC
Source organism: Forbesichthys agassizii (assembly GCA_026546735.1). Taxonomy (NCBI): domain Eukaryota; kingdom Metazoa; phylum Chordata; class Actinopteri; order Percopsiformes; family Amblyopsidae; genus Forbesichthys; species Forbesichthys agassizii. The sequence goes on along the minus strand of JAODLL010078640.1, from coordinate 5,483 downwards.
AGTCCAAAGTGCTGTCTGAGCAGAACCATATGACTGATATGGATTAGGACCGCCCTTCCCTCATTCATTGATCTCTCTTCCAGGGAGAGAGAGGGCCGAGTGTGCCCTTATTTCTATTGAATTACTGCAGGAGAGAAGGGACAAAGAGAGAGAGAGAGAGAGAGAGAGAGAGACCAAGACCTTCAGCCAAGCCTCTTTTGGCACAATTCTCTTCTTACATTCTGGGTGGGGGAGAGTGGAAGGCATGCAAGATGGAGGGAGAGTGGATGATGTGAGGAGGGGTCGGATGTATGGATGTATGGATAGATGGATAGATGGAGAGCAGGACAGAAGAGCGCCTGGGAAGAAGCACTTGCACAGGAAGTGTTAACACAGAGAGAGAGGGAGAAAGAGAGAGGGAGAGGGTTTAAGGGCACTCACAGGAGTTCTTTATTTCACTTAAGCAGGGCAAGGTAATGAAGTGAGAAGCAACCTGAAGGACAGAGGACAGGACATAAAATAGAGGCGAGGGTTCAGCAGGAGGATGCAACACCAAGGGAACAGGGGAAGGAGAAAAGGGGAGGGGCATTTGTCTGCTGTTAGATTGACGTCTCGTAAATCCAATTTATACCCTTAATGTCGCACCCACACACACACTCACCCTCTAAACCCCTGAGTATCCTACAGTGTGTGTGTGTGTGTGTGTGTGTGTGTGCGTGCCAGTCCACAAAGTACCGGGGCAGTGAGTTTTATGGGTAAATTGAAGGTTTTGCCACCGAGAGGGAGAGAGATGAGCCTCTCTCTCGCACTGTGTTTGAATGTGTAAATCACTGTGTGTGTGTGTGTGTGCGCGTGCGTGCGTGCGTGTGTCTAGCTGTCTCTTCTGCTTGAGTTCTCCCTCTCCTCTTTGCCTCTCCTTTGCTCGCTATGCCGTGAAATGGTTTTTCGCTAGGCCATTACCCCACCGCCGCGGCACAGCACCGCCGCGGCCCTCCGCCGGAGACGGCGTGCACGTGAAGGAGAAAGAGGTTGTGTGTGTGTATGTGTGTGTGTGTGTGAGAGAGAGAGAGAGAGAGAGAGAGAGAGAGGGTGTGTGCGTCTCTGGGTCCTTGGTTATGCGTATGAGCAAAACAATGCGTGTGAGAAATGGTGTGTGTATCCCAACAGCACTCTCAGTCTGTGCCCTCTTTGATCCTGTCACTATAGTGAACACAAGACTACACTGACATTTCCCCTTTGCGCTCTACCTCTCCTTCTCTTCTTATCTGTTTCTGTCAGTGTGTGTGTCTCTCTCTCTCTCTCTCTCTCCCTCTCTCTCTCTCCCTCTCTCTCTCTCCCTCTCTCTCTCCCTCTCTCTCTCCCTCTGTCAGTCTCGTAACTGCGTTTCTTTATCTCTTTACATCTCTCACAGCCTTACAGTGCATCTGTGCTTTGCTGTAGTGTGGTATATGTGCTTCACACTCACACCACACCACACTGACATAATAACTACGTGTGTAACCATGTTACCTTCCCCACAAGAGCACCTTGTCTCTTGCTAGGCCTTCATTGAACATAAGAATTTAACTGGTTTGCCTAGTAAAATGAAGATGATATAAATTTAAAACTAGCTAACTAGCCCTGTATCTCTCACATGGATGTGCACATGCTTTTGCATTTGCATTTGCGTCATAAAGTTCTGGTCATGATTGCGTTATAATATAATTAAGTTTCTGTAATTGTGTTATTTTCTCCAAACAGGAAGTCCCCACAAGCTTTTAATGCAACTCTTATTTCTGAAAGCATTCCAATTATACGCAGTAAATGAAATACTTGCTTGCATGTTTGTTTACACTACTTATTCATCAAATAAATAATCTAATTTAAAGCAGGCAGCACAAATAATTTGTAGAAATTATTAAGTTTTGTGTTTGACTATAAAAAACCAATGGTGGAAAATACAGCCAGTGCATCCCAATTATACTTGATTATAACTATTGGTGTAACGTACAGTATCACGCTTGATGTACGTTGAGCACATATTGTTTGTGGCTGTAAATAAGTCAATGGCTTTTCATGAGCCCTTTGCAAACTCCTCTGCGATGAACACACACACACACAGACACACACACGGCATTGCTTGGTGTGATGTGTTCTTTATAGGAAGAAAAGCATTCACTGCGAATAAGCTCATTTCTATTTATGAACTTTTAACAAGTAGCATTTACCATCCACCCTCTGTGTGTGTGTGTGTGTGTGTGTGTGTGTGTGTGTGTGTGTGTGTGTGTGCGCGCGTGTGAGTTACCCCAGCAGTCATTTGCCATGCCCAAAGTGGGGAAGTGGAGAGCGAAAAACAAATATCTATCTGGCCACTACACACACACAGTCAGCTGTTTGTGTTTACACAGTCTACCGCAGCACCCAGTAAAGCCCATTGATCTAATCTGCTCTTGATCCATATGCATTAGAAAACACATACACAGAAAAACCATAGAATCTCTCTCTCTCTCTCTCTCTCTCTCTCTCTCTCTCTCTCTCTCTGAGGATATACAGTGCATTCGGGAAGTATTCACAGAGCTTCACTTTTTCCACATTTTGTTATTCCTCAAATGTATTAAAAATACAAATCTCAGGTACGTAGTGGATATAAAAAGTCTACACACCCCTGTTGAAAAGCCAGGATTTTGTGATGTAAAAGAATGAGACACAGATAAATCATGTCAGAACTTTTTCCGCCTTTAATGTGAACAATTCAATTGAAAAACTAACTGAACTGAAATAAAAACCTTACAATAACCTAGTTGCAGCGTGCACACCCTTAAACTAATACTTTGTTGAAGCACCTTTTGATATTATTACAGCACAGTCTTTTTGGGTAGGAGTCTATTAGCATGACACATCTTGACGTAGCAATATTTGCCCACTCTTCTTTGCAAAAGCGCTCTAAATCTGTCAGATTGAGAGGACATCGCCTGTGCACAGCCCTCTTCAGATCACCCCACAGATGTTCAATTGGATTCGGGTCTGGGCTCTGGCTGGGCCATTCCAAAACGTACCTGGCTGCATCTAAAATAAAGCTATGGTTAATTGTATTGCTGAAATGTGTACTCTTAGTGTGTGAATAAGCACATTTCCCCTGAGGAATGTCAGTTTCATTCAGGTTTCATTACAATAGCTTACTACAATAGCACTGACCATGGGACCTGCTAACATCACCATGGATACCAACATGGATACCAACTGTAATCAGAAAGAGTTGTTGTGTAGGGTATTGCGTTGAGGTTGCATTACAAAAAACTACACAGCGTAGGGAAACTACGCATCCAGTATGTAAAGGGCGATAGACTCAGATGCACATCTCTGCAGGGGTCTACTGCACTGTAGTACAGGAGTCCATGCATCATGCAGGCATCCATCAGTATCCTAAAAGTATTCTCATATACAGTAGTACGGTTATAAGCACATGGTCAGACATCCCCATGCTGTAATTGGAACATCACAAGGTCAGAGCCCACTGACTTATCACGAGTCACGCATCAAAGCCCTAGCTGTATGCTTGAAAGGTCAAAACCCAATGCAGGATTAATTGGAGAGACAATGAAACATAATGCTATTATTTCCCCTGACGTGTTCACCTCACACAAATGGAAAACACCTTTTATCGCCGTGTAGAAGAAAGCTGGAGTTGAGTTTGTTTCAGTACTATTTACACGGAGATACCAACTAGATTAACTTACGGTTAGAAATAACTCGGCGTTAGCGCCTGTTGAGATGGTGTGCTCATTTCTGGAATAGTGTTTTTATTTGAATCATTTTTATAGGGGCACAGGGGGCTTCACATTTGTACCCCACCCAGCACTCGCAAGCTCTTGTTTCTGCCCCTCCTGTGTCTGTGCGCTTGATATCTTCCCTCTCCTCTCTCTTTTCAATCTCCTGCTAATGTTGCAGTCATTTACTCTCATCATCTCCCACCGTCTCTCTCTCTCTCTCCCTCTCCCTCTCTCTCTCCCTCTCTCCTGCGCCTGCCATTTAAATCAGGCCGTAATGTCCCCTTCACCTCCCTCCAGCGCCTTTGCTACCCAGCTCTCCCTCACTCCATTGTTTTATAATTCACCTCTCACCCCCTCCCCCACCCCCCACCCCACACACACACACCTCCCCCCTTTTCCCTCTCAATGACCTCCTCCTCCACCACCAAGACCTCCATCTCCTCGGCTTGTCCCTCGTTCCCTCGCTAACTCCTTCCCGCCTCTCTCTCTCTCCTCTCTCTCTCTCGCTCGTCTCATTTCACTCGGCGGCCTAATGTCTTTCTCATTGGAGCTATCGCTCTTTCCTTCCCCCGTCTTCTTCGCACTAATGTTGCTCCTTCCGCCTCTCTCCTCCTCTAAATCTCTCTCTCTCTCTCTCTCTCTCTCTGTGTTTCTGCCGCACTCTTTCAGGACCACCAAACATCGACATTATCTACTTTGAGGCTTTAATATCTTCTTCCAGGGCCCTTATGCATTCGCATTGGAGGCTGGGAGGATTCCTCATAAAAATGCCTGCCCGCACACACACACATGCACGCACACAGATTTAGAGGCGGGCGCTCCGTCACGTTTATGTGGATTACACTGTATGCCACACTTTCATCTTTTTTACCAGTATGGAGCACTCCTACACAACAGCTGTATGCTCTGGTTCTAAATGTTGCAGTGGGTTTAAATGCATTCTCTCATCACCGACAATGTCTGAACTGCTACAGGGGTATTAATGACGCTGTTTAGGAACATCATTATTTGTGGACTTCACTGGTTGTTTTACCTCACATCACACTTTGTTCATTGGTTCACCCAACCTAATTTGCATAAATTATCAACCAAAACATTTAGAACGGACTGAACCGATCAGTTCCGGAAAGTACTGTGTATTAATAAAAAAATGTTCTGACCATGCCCATTCTGGTCCAAAAAACAGTTCAGTACTGAAAGAATAATAATAACCTTAAAATTGTGTCGCAACAGGCAATCCCGCCAATAGCCTATGACAAGGAATGGTGCAGCAAAGCACTGTGTTAAATAGTATTTAAAGAAAAACAATATAAAACATGCAAAACAAAGAATATCATAATATAATCAGTAATATAATTTTATTTTAACATATTTAATTATTAATTAACGGGTCCAGTTGATAAATACAGTTAAATTGCATATACACGAGAACCATCACAACCCATATCGGGTGTCGGGGTCTAGTGGACCTGTGAAGATCAATAGTTTGTTGACTAAGGTGATCATTTACTGACTTTTCTTGACTCTTTCATGGCTTCCTGCTATTTCTCAGTTTCCATGTTTGTGTGATGCATCTACTGTGCGTATGTCACACAAACATAAGAGACCATCTGTGATGTCTTCTGTCTATTCTATTCTGTGTATTCAGATGACTCGCACACATTGTTATGTTTCAGGCTATTGCTATCATAAATCCCCTCCCTCTCTCTCTCTCTCTCTCTCTCTCTCTCTCTCTCTCTCTCTCTCTCTCTCTCT